>PVJX010010623.1:0-27633 GCA_004027295.1 Dolichotis patagonum
TGTCTGGTCTTGAAGACCTGAAATGCCCTCCTCATCCTGCTCAGATCAATTCCATACTAGGTTGTTTCATGTGAATTCCCTGTATGTGACAATATGGACAACTATTTGGAAGAAAACAAGAGTCAATATGATAGAGAGTGAATATCTCTGATTGTCTAGTTTTGAAATTTTTGTCTCTTACATTGCTTTCTTGTGATCCGCTTTGCTCTGTTTTGTTGTGTTTAATTCTACCCTTTTGATATGATTGCATGTATATTTGCATGGGTAAGATGGATGACCATATTGCTGTTTTTGTCAGATTGTAGAGCAGAACTGTTAACAGTCTCACTGTTTGAATGTCCTCTTTACATGTTTTAACTTTGTAAATTGAACAACTGTTTCCAAGAAGTCAGTATGTAATTTGGCAAGCAATAATTTCTTAGGTTTTTTTTTTGTTGTTGTTCTTTTCCTTTTTTCCTTGGAATACTGTATTGTTGCTATCCTTTATTCTGTTTTGTTTTTCTTTGTTTTGTTTTTTCTCTTTAAATAAAATTATTAAAAGAAAAAAAAAAGAGAAATAAAAAAAAAAAGACTGAGAATGGAACACCTCCAGAGTCCCTTAGTCATGATAGTGAAGAGCAGTCCATACATGATGAGGGGCTTGTAGATGGTTCCCTATTAAGGACACTTGGTGTAGACCTTACACCTTGTCATAGAGTATGCCAAGCAATGATTTGATGAAACTTCTATTTCAAATTAGCATTTGTAATTCAAATTCCAGTACTTTCATGTTTTGGTTCTTAAAATATAGCTGTTGTCTTAGTTACTTTGTGCATTGCTGAGACAAAACATCTGACACCCAAGGTTAAAGGTTTGTTGTAGCTCATTTTGTAGAGGTTTTAGTCCATAATTGACTGGCTCCAAGGCAGGGTGGCATATGGCAGAGGGGCCATGTGCCACCCTGAGAAAGAGTTCATGGTGGGCAGAAGGCAGCAAAGCAGTGAAGTAGTGAAGCAGGAAACCACAAATGATGACAGTAACCTTCTTCTGTCTCTTTATGTTGTATCTAGGCTACATGCCCTTAGGGCGGGTAGCATTTACACCAGGATGGGCCTTCCCATTATCTACACCCAGAACTTTGCCAGACCAATCGGTGGGCTACTTTAGTAATCACGTACCCTTGATCCCAGCATCACACGCTCAAGATCCAGTCACCTCTGAAAAGGCCTGTCTGTGACTCCTTGAGGCTTTAGGGGAGCCTCATCCATACACAAGCTTTAACAACTGGCTTGAGGACACAGTGTGAGTCCTGCTTACATTTAATAGCCACGGACAGAGTGGTCTGTAGGACAGAGCCACTGGTCTTAGAGAGCGAGCAAGCGAGAGTGAGAGTGAGCACTGAGCCCACGCTCATGTCCACAGTGTCTGTGGTCCTCGGGAGCGATAGCATTATACTTAGGATACAGTTCCTTGTGAGTGATTAACTGATGATATTCTTATTCCTTGAAAATAAACAGGTTTTTAACTCATCTCCAGTTTCTTCCTCTGTGGGGTAGGGTACTCATGTCCAGCCTTTGCTAAATGAAACAAACAACTGAGGGCTGCATGGTGCCTGCCCTCAACAGATGGGCAGAAAGGTGCGTCCTTTCCCCACCTGGAATAGTTTTGTGTTTCCTTGAAGCTAACCTTTGCTGGTGTGACTGGTAGCAGTGTCCTCCTGTGGGGTGTCAGTGCAAATGTGTGTGATAAGAAAGAGTAGAGCCTTCATTTCCATATTTCCGAGTTCTCTCTCAGTGGTCATTGCTGCATTATCAGAACTGGAAATAGAGCTAGAGAGGAGCAAAGGACAGGGTGTTAGTTACTTTTCTCATTGCTGGGACAAAATACCCAACACCCAAAGTTCAAGGAGGGAAAGTTTATTTAGTTCACAGTTTATAGAGGTTTTAGTCCATAATTGGCTGCCTCCAAGGCAGGGTGGCACATGGCAGAGGGGCAGCTGCTTATAGTGGTAGAAGACAGCAAAAGCAACAAGAACAAAAAGGGGAAACAATCTATTTCTGTCCCTTTTATCCAGACTGCTGGGACTAGGGCACTGCCAATCAAATCAGTGGAGTGATCTAGCAATCACCCAGCCTTAATCCCAGCACCTTTAATCCTAGCGTTGTGCTATGAATCAGTCACAAACTCTAGATTCAGCTACATCCCCAAAAGCCTGCCACCCATGTCTGTATGAGGCTTTGAGAGAGGACATCTAGGCACAAACCGTAACAGAGAGGCGAGATGCTGGGTGTCAGTAGGAATTATATTTTTAAACCATGTGTTCATCAAATGCAGTGATCCTATGCACAGTTCACCTCCTTATGGACACAAATTGGGAGAGAATGTCTTTTGTTATCTTTGGGAGAGTAGATTATGGGCAATTTTCTTTTTAAATTTTACTTTGGTGCTCTTATATTTTTATAATAAGTGGAAATATGGAGGTTTATTGAATTATCTCCAAATCCTGACAGTGGCTACATAAATAAGTACTATTTGTTCCTTAAAGTAACAGTGCTTTGAATTACTGTGATACAGCGGTCTCCCACGGTGGTGTGGGATGGGCAGGGGGCGGTTTTTTTCCTGGGAGGTCAGGTGTGACTGTGGGGTGTGCTCCCAGCACTGTGGCCACCCCTGGACACACACTCAGTGGTGTTTTCCATGCCCTCATGTTGCTCTACGTTGAGCTGCTTTTTCCACCCGTCAGACTCAAGGGCAGACCTAGGACACAGCACTTTGTAAACCTTTAAAAATAAATGGTCAAATGAGTGAACATAGCAAATGGGTAGTGAATGAGTTTATGCAAACAGGCATTAGAGTGTTCATTCTTGGGCTTCTCAGAAAGCGTGTCCTTAGCATCTGTCCGTTTTGTGTGTTTCTTTTAATTTGTATGCTGCTCTCCAGGTCTGCAGTTCCACACCCCTGGGGTCCACATCACATGAATCCAATTGAGCCTGAACTGAACATGTGCAAAAATTTTTTCCTGTTCTTTTCCTAAAATAATTCAATATAACAAATACTTTCATGGTACCTGTTATTATAAGTAATCTAGAGATGACGTAGAGTGTATAGAAAGGTTTGTGTGGATTCTATGCAAACATTATCCCATTTTATATAAAGTACCTGAGCATCTGCCAGGGTTCTAGACCCAGTCCCCTGTAGAGAGAAAGAGACCATTGTGTTTTTACACATAAATTTCTAGAAGGCAACTTGATTGTAGTGTAATAGACATGACACAGTAACGTCTGCCCACTGAAGTGTATGGGTGGGTATATTCTGACACATACACATACCTGTGTAACCACCACCATTGTGATAAGGGATGTTTCAGTTGCCAGGTTCCCTCGCACTCTTACAGTCAGTTCCCAGTCCTTCTGCCCCAAGCATCCACTTGCACATTGTGTCTTTGAGTCATATACTTAGAAGTCAGCGTCCATTTGGAATCAAAGTTTCTCAAGTTCTTCCCTTCAAGGTGGCATTGGATTTTTCTTCCTTATTGACATCAGTATAACACACATGCCAGCACTCACATTCCAGGAATTTTTCACCAACAGACATACACTAGTAACCAGCTCCGGAATGGGAAGTGGAACACCACCATGCTCAATCCCCCTCCCCCTCAAAAAACACTCACCACTCAAGGTCCCTTCCAGGTCGTCCCACCCTGGGGAGCCACTGTCTGATAACCTGGGAAGGTGCTGAAATTGAACCTACAGACCCTTCAGGAGAAGTCGGCTTGATTAGAAAGACTAAGGATGACAACTGGATTCTCACTTTTATTTTGTGACTTGACTTTTGCTTTTGTTTTTTTCAGTTTATTGACTCATCTGAAGCTCTGTAAAGACTTTGAAGTTGACAGTCATATAAAAGATTTTGCTGCAAGACTATCATTAATACCTAGCCCCCCTCCTGGACCACTCCACTTGGTAAATTAAATCTGGCATGATATGACAAGTTTTTCTTTGCAAGTAGTACAAGTAACATGCTGAAGATTAAATTCTAGCTGTGTTGAAATTGTGTTCCTCAAGGCCCTTTACAAAGATGAAAAGTTAAATATTTAGGATTGAGTTGTGCTGAATGGTTTGTGAAGAACCGAGCTAGTAAGGTGTAATGGGTTGCTTTGGTGTCAACATGAAAGCTTGTTTCTTGCTGTGCAGAAAATACCTAGAAACCCCAATCCTTCAGTCTACATGAATCCTCTGAATTCATTTAAATTTGAAATTCTCCTTCTGTTCATCTTCTTGAAAACTGGGTGTTGTATTTAACATGTTAATATTTTGTCTTATACACAGGAATTAATAAAAAGTGTTTAGTTTTGCTTGTTTTGTTATTCTTAGAAATGCTACTGTATTTAATTGAATAGACGAGTACTTCCCAGTCTGGGTTCTGTTTTGAGAAAGGTTACTACTTAATTGACATGGGTTTCAGGGTGAAGTAGTTGGAGAAGTGAGGCCCAAATTCCCCCTGGGTTGAGTAATGTGTCAGACTGCTGAGCTGGGTGAAGAAACCTGTCCCATATGACTCAGCATCTCCTAAACTCCTTGGCCCTGCCTAGGACACTTTCTCTGTCTGTGTCTCTGTCTCTGTCTCTCTGTCTCTGTCTTTCTCTTTCTTTCTTTCTTTCTTTTTTTTTTTGTGTGTGTGTGTGTGTGTGTGTGTGAGTGTGTGTGTGTTTTTGAGACAGGGTCTCGCTATGCAGTTCAGGCTGGCCTTGAGCTCACTTTGTAGCCCAGGCTGGTCTCCAATTTGCAACAGTCCTCCTGCCTCAGCCTCCGAGTGCTGGGATGACAGGTGTGGGCCACCACACCTGGCTCTATACTTCCTTTTTAAAACACATGTGTTAAGTGTCTGGGAATGTTTAATGAGCTTTACTTTTAATATTCACTTTTGAGAGGTTATACATGTAAATCTTGGACCTTTACATTTTTTTTATTACCGACTATTGAAAAACAAAGTTTGCTTATCAGGAGACTTGTGATCCTGAATTGAGAGTGTGCATTTGTAATATTACTCCAAACCCAGCAATCCGCTAGTTGGAGAATCCTGCAGGTGCATTTCAGTCTAGACAGGAAGCAGGTCATCTCCAGGCCACTCCCAGGGACATTTATTTTGTGGGTACGGATGGAAGATTTCTTTTCTGAAGTTGTTAGATAAGGAAATTGTTTTACATTTTGGATTTTTCCCCCCAGATTTTGGAATATTTGCACATACAAGATACCTTGCGAATGAGACCTAAATCTAAACAGAATTTATTTATGTTTTGTCTATACCTGGTATACATTGTCTGAAAGTCATTCTATAAAATATATTTAGTGTACTTGCTTTTTTGTGATACTGGGAATTGAAACCAGGGCGTTCTCATTGAGCTGCATCCCCAGCACCCTCCTGCTCCCTACTTTTTGAGACAGGTTCTCACAAGTCACTAAGTTGCCCACACTGGGTTTGAACTTGGGATCCTCCTACCTCAGCCTCCCAGAGTGTTGAATTATAGGCCTGTGCTGCCACCCCCAGCTGCCTTTGTTTTTTTACTGACTCATGGTATGAGGTCATGGGAGGAATTTTCCACTGTGACATCATGCTAGTGTTAAAAAATGTGTGGACTGGAGCACTTCGGAGTTTGGGTTTCAGGTTAGGGAGGGTCAGCCTGCCACTGGTGTGTTCTTGCTGACAGTGACTGCAGTGTGCTTTCACCCCGTGGCCTAGCGTTGCTCCTGAGCATGCACTGGTTAGAGCAGGGCACAGCCGTACCTTCCAGGTGTTCACGGCAGTGTTCTGTGACTAGATGCCTGAGTCTGCTGGTTTCTGGTCCCCACGTCCACTGTCCTGTGAACAAGTTCATGGAGGGCGATGTCGCCTGTGCATTCATTCATCCCTCAGACTCTGCCCACCTACCTACCTACCTGTCCCCTTTACTTTAATCATGCCCCTGCCATCTCCTTATTCTTGACCACCTACTTCTCCCACGTGTGTGACTTGGGAACCACTCGTCTGCCCACTTCTGCTCTTCCTCAGCCCTTCTCTTCATCCTCTGCTCAGTGGCTACAGAGACCGCTAGAACCTGTAAGTTGGGCTCCATTTTTCTACTTAAACGCCACAGTGGTTCTTCACTGCACTTCTCAGCTCAGCCCTGCACCACGTACCTAGCCTCACTCTGTACTTCTCACCCTTGCTTGCTGGGCTTCAGCCTCATTGGGCTCCCATCAGTCCCCTGAAGGTGCTGCCACAGGGCTCTTGCATGTGCAGTTCTGGAAGTAATTCCTCTATGTCCTGTGACTGGCACCTACCTGCTCCTCTTCCAACTAGTGCACAGCTGTTAGCTCCTCACAGCAGCCTCTGGGTCATCTCCCTGTCCCTTTCATGGTCCCCATCCCTTCCTGCAGGGCACAGCACTGTCTGAAGTGAGGCTGCACGTGTGTGTTTGTGTTTAATGTCCATCTGCTCCACCAGACACTGAGCGGCAGTGTGGAAGAGGCTGCAGCAGCACTGCCTGCCTGCCTGCAGTGCTGACCGTGGACCTCACACCTGTGCCCTGATGGTCTCACTCCGGCACTGTGACTTCCTTTAACCAGTCTCATTGCTCATCCATTTGAGGGAATGCCACATGATGGTACCTTTTTTTTTTTTAGTGTACTGGGGATTGAACAAGAGCCTCATGCATGCTGGATAAATGCTGTACCGCATCCCTAGCCCTCTTTAAGTTTTTATTTTTAAACAGAGTCATGCTAAGTATCCCAGAGTAGGCTTGACCTGGTGACCCTCCCGCCTCAGCTTCCTGAGGACCTGGGATTACAGTTGTGTACCACCATTTCCAGTCTGTTTGTTGTTTTAAAGAAATCCAAGGGGTTGATATAAGAGTTTTCATCTGCACCAGGAACTGACTCAACAGCACGTTTTTGAGCCTGCTGCCAACCAGCGTCTCCTGCAGTTGTTGGTGGCAGTTGTGTTTTGAGTGCTATGCCTGTGTAGGACATGCAGCCATTTCCTGTTACTTCTGGGCTGGCTCAGCTCTGTCTTTGCTAAGTAGAAGATGCAGGGAGCCCCACAGCATGGCGATGGGAAAGAAGTAGAGGCTGAGCCTTGTGCCCTTGTCCCCTCTTCCCCTCATCCCTGTTTGGCACCATTGTCCCTGATACTGCCTGGACCCCCTCTTGAGAGAAGCAGATAGTAGGGACACCAGTGCCCCAGGGCTTCCTCTGCCTGCAGTGCTACCTGCTTCTCCAGTCTTGGGCCTAACTGTGTGCGTATAATGAAACGTGCCTCTGTGTGTGCATGTGTGTGTGTGCATGTGCATGGATGCGTGTGTGTGTGTGTGTGTGTGTGTGTATGTACCCACTGATCATGAGTCACTGTCTATGTTTTTTTGAATGTGAACCTACTCTTGTTTTGGAACTCAAATCAGATGGACCTAGAATCTGTGTCTTTTCAGTTTCTTTGTTTGCAAAGACAGTAAAGTAACAGAGCCCACAGGGAGTGTGGGTGCAGGCTGTGCACTCCCTGCATGCACCAGGAAATCCCAGGGGATAAGCATCAGCAAGAGGTAGAATGATTGGCCTCTGCTTTTATGATTAATTGGCTAATTGGTTGACACATTTCTTTTTTGAAATGTTGAGAATTTTCATATAAACTGTGTAATTATTAATACTATATCACAACCTGGAGCATTTAACTCCATTTTGTTTTACATGAAAAGGCCTGTATTGGTCACATAAATGACTCTAATCTTACTTTTATTTTCTTGCTTTGGAAGTGCTGGGGATAAGGCCCAGTGCCTTATGCTTGTTAGGAAAGTGCTCTGCCACTGAGGCACACTAACTCAAGCTGCCCTCTGTTTAATGTGTCTTGCTTCTTTAGGCAAATTGGTAACAAGATTAATGATAAACACTTATTGGGTCCTCAGTACCAAGAAATTACACTCTTGTTTCTGGTTTTCCTCCTATGAAAATACATTTACAGCAGTGAAGGAGGTGGCTGTATTGAAGTATGAAGAGCAAATACTTCCTCTTGTTACCTTTTTCTTTAACTCAGTGCCCTATGACTCCTAACTTTCTCCTCCTCTCCTGCTTTGCCTCGGTAGAGCTTCTCTGTCTGTTTCCTGTCTTCTGGATCTTTGCTTATGACTCTATTATTCTGTTCTGCTTGTTTAGTGGAACCTGGGGCAGAGAAGGTGACTGAGCTCCTGACCACCCCTCTGTCAACACCCATGGTGCTGGAAACTTGCTGTCCACAGCTTCATCTCCCAGCAAGCTGGGAAGCCCCTCTGTGCAAGAAACTATATCTTCCTCTTTGATTTCTTCCTTCCCCAACCAGGTCCGTTAGCACAACATGGACATTCTGGGAATTTACACCAAAACATTTCAAAATCATTTCATTTAGAAAAAGGGAAAGTCTTTTGTACAATTTTTGAACTACAAGTCTAAGGAACTTTTGATTGTTAAATGGAAAATCCTTAGAACATATACCATATAAACTAGGAATAAAACTTAATACTGAAGAATAATTTGAACATGCTTGCTTTAGAATTTGTTGGGACAAATATCTGTCTTTGTCTTCTGGTGAACAGTTTGCTGATCAATTAACTTATCAAAATAAAGTCACTAGGTACTCAGTGTGCGTGTGAACTCCTGGCAGTTATGAGCATCTCTTGCCTGGTAGCATGAGTCTTCCAAAGTGGTCTCTAACTCAGATACTTCCTGTGCCAAAGTAGTGAATTTGGACATATGTCAGCCTGCACTGGGAGCCGTTCTTAGAGCTAACTGTGGCTCTCGGTCATCACAGATGTTTCACATGAAGCCACTGTACGTCGTGTTTCCCTCCCGAGCAGACACTGAGAGCCCTGTCATCGACCTGGACCTTCACCTGCCCTTACTGTGTTTCCAGCCTGAGAAGGTGCTGCAGGTACGACTCATGCTAGGTGACTTCATGGGGTGCCCAAAAGTGTTGCTTATCAGAGACCAGCATCCAGCACAGAATCAGTTCTGTGTGTGTGTGTGTGTGTGTGTGTGTGTGTGTGTGTGTATTATTTTTTATTTTTTTGCTTGGTGCCAGCATTTACTACAGGGCACAGTATTTGCAAATAGAACTCTTTGTGGGGTCTCAGGTGGCTTTGATTTTGGTAAATGGAGCTGGGAGCCCAGGGTAAGTTCTGAACCCTGGTTCACTAGATGTCTGAAGTTTGCCGTATCGAATTGGCAGCATCTGAATAATACTGTTTTTCTCCCCAGATCCTATCCTGCCTTCTCACGGAGCGGCGGATTGTGTTCTTCTCCTCGGACTGGGCCCTGCTGACACTCGTGGCCGAGTGCTTCATGGTCTACCTCCACCCTCTGCAGTGGCAACACACCTTTGTGCCCATCCTGTCGGGCCAGATGCTGGATTTTATCATGGCTCCTACGTCTTTTCTCATGGGCTGCCACCTGGACCACTTTGAAGAAGTCAGCAAGGTTAGGTATAGAATGCATGTTGGGAAGGATTAAACTCGGGCTGTTGTGAGGATGATGGGAAGTGGCTTTTGAAAGTGCTTTGTGCATGCTGAGGACAAGGCCCTGGTTTCATCCCCAGTATCCAAAACAAAAACAAAAACAGGAAAAAAGAGTGCTGTGCGTGAGGGCAGAGTGCACTGTGCTGAGGAGAGACTGCTTCTGTTCTTAAGTGCTTGTTGTGTACCAGGCACTGTGCTGAGCACACGTCATATGCCAGCTCCCCTGCCCTAAGTGATCTTGGGGTGTGTTCAAGGCTACAGTGTTTAGGTCCTGGAGCCTGTGGGACTCCACAGGCTACTCAGATTCCGGGAGCTCAGTGGACCCTAGGAGACTCAGTGAGGAGAGCACGGATGTTGGAGTCCCTGGAACCTGAGTTCAAGTCAGCCTCCGCTGCTTGCTTGTTTATAACCTTGTGCAATTACTTGATCTTACCCAGCTTGATCCTTGTGAGTGAATGGTGGCAAGGACCTATCTGAGCAGGCTTGGAGCTGAGGGAGATTCTATGTCCCATATGGTGCTGGGCACCTGCCTGGGATTTGGTAGGCGGCCCCTCCATTGTTATTGGTGCATATTTTCTAGTTTTTTTCTTTTAATTCAGTTTTTGTGGTTAGTTGCTTTCACAGACTTTATTCCTAGAAAAATGCAGTCCACACAGCCTGTTTTATGTGTTAGAAGGGCTCATGACCTTGCTGAATTTAGTGGCTATTTACTGTCATAAGCCCCACCCACAGCAAAGCCCTGCACTCCTTTTTCTGGTTGTAAAAGGGTAGCAAATCTGCCAGCCTGATTCTTCAGGTGAGAATCAAGTGAGCAACAGAATAGTACCTGGCAGACATTAAGTGCTTAAAAAGTGGTAGCAGTCATTGCTGCTGTGCTGATTGGAGATGGCATACATGCAAATGGCGATCTGTCCCAGATAGATCAGTGTTGGAACAATACTAACATGCAGCATGCAGACTGGATTTGATTTTTTTTTTTTATCAGTACCGGGGATCGAACTCAAGACCTTGCGCTTGCAAGGCAGACGCTTATGCTGCTGAGCTAAATCCCCAGCCCTGGATTTGATTTTAATGAATAGTTCTTTTGGCCTGGTGTGGTGGCTCATACCTGTAATCTTAGGTACTCAGCAGCTTAAGCCAGGAGGATTGCAAGTTCGAAGCCAGCCTGGTCAACTTAGAGAGACCTTGTTTCAAAATAAAATTTTAAAAAGAGCTGGGGATGTAGCTCGGAGGTAGAGTCCTTGCTTAGTGTACACCATGTTTCAGTTCCTAGTACTGTAAAAACAAAAACCCCAAACAACTCAACCAGCTTTAGTGTGATACAATTTATATGCTACAAAATTTATCCGATTACTTTGACTCTTCTGTACATTTCGTGTAAGTGGACTGAATTCAGTAGGAATCTGGCTTCTTTCACTTAGCACTGCATTTTTTGAGGTTTATCTGTATTATAAAAATCTATCCCAACTGTACTGCAAACAAGATTCCCCTGTGTGTTCTGCCGTACTGTGGTACAGTTGACAAACAGCCATCAACTTGGTGACAGCCAGTCGCTGTTTGGGTTGTTTTCTCCTTTTGGCTCTTACAAATGATGCTGCAAGTTCTTGTGTGGACTTAGTTTTCCACTTCTCTTGGGGTAGTGGAAGTGAAATGAGTGGAATTGCCAGGTCCTGTGGTCACTCTGTGTCTAATCATTTGAGGAGCTTTGAGACTGTTGGACAATGCAGCAACCTAATTTTACATTCCCACAAGTGGGTGAGAAGTTCCAGTTTGTCTGCACCCTTGGCAGCACTTACTATCATCTGTCTTTTTGATTTCAGCTCTCCTGGCGGGTGGGAACTGGAGGCTCACTGTGGTTTGCCTGTGCATTTTTTTCCCAGTGACTAATGATGTCGAGCATCTTATCATGTGCTTACTGGCAGCTCTTACAGGGTAGGTTTATGTTTCACTTTTTTCTTTTTCTTTTCTAAAACTAGAAAGTTTTATTTCTTAAAAATTTTTATCAGTACATGTTTGCACTACATAATGTTTACATTCCTTGTGTGGAGTTGGTACATATACATGGCACCTCCTGATTCCTTTTTTCATCCCCTTTCCCTTCTCTCCCTTCACCGCCCTCTATCTCTTGATCTCTTTCCCATTTGAGACAGATCTATCTCCTTGCTTCTATCTTTTATTTTGCTCTTTACTTATAATTTGGGTTTCTAATATGAGAAATACCATGCAATATTTAAAGTTGAGTATTTGATTTATTTCACTTAACATTATGGTCCCAAGATCATCCATTTTCCTACAAATGACTCAATTTTATCTTTTTTATGGTGAAGTATATAAATACCACATTTTCTTTTTACATTCATCTGTTAATGGACATACAGGCTTCTTTCAAGATTTAGCTATTTATGAATTTTGCTGCTATAAACATGGGTATGCATGTATCAACATAATATGATGTCTTTCACTCGTTTGGGCAGATACCTAGAAAGGGAATAGCTGGATCAAACGGAATTTCTAGTTTTAATTCTTTTTTCTCTCTCTTGGTATGGAGGATTGAACTCACAACCTCACACTTGCCAGGCAGACACTTATGCTGCTGAGCTAAATCTCCGGCCTACTTTTAGTTTTTGAGGAATCTCCATTCTGATTTCCGTAGTGGTTATACTAGTTTACAAACCTACCAACAATGTAGAAGGGTTCCTTTTTTCCCACTGCCTCATCGGCACTTGTTGTTTTTTGATTCTTGATGATGGCCATTCTTTTTGGGTAAGACGGAAACTCAGTATTGCTTTAATTATATTTCTCTAATGGCCAGCAGTGTTGAACATCTCTTCATATACTTGCTGGTCATTCATACTTCTTGTGTAAGTTCATTTCACTTGCTGATTTTTTGATTGGGCCTTTTGTTTTGGGGGGTTCTAACTTTTTTTCTGTATATATTCTAGATCAGTGGTGGGACACCCTTTAGAGTTTCAGTGATACAGACGCCTGTTGCTGCATGTGTGCCATAGGTTTGCTGCCACTGTTCTAGATATTGTCCCTCTGTCTGAGGAATGACTGGCAGAAGTTTTTTCCTGTTCTGTAGGTTGTCTCTTCACTCTGTTGGCTGGGTTTTTTGTTTGTTTGTTTGTTTGTTTGTTTTGCTGTGCAGAAGCTTTATGATTCCATTTCTTTATTCTTGGTACTGTTTCCTGTGGAACAAGGTTTTCATTCAGAAAGTGCTTACCTATACCTGTGACTTCAAGGGTTTTACCTATTCATCTTCCAGCAGTGTTTCTGTTTTAATGTTTAGCTTTTTGATATAATTTTATTACATTCCATTTTAATATGTTTATTACATGGTGAAAATATGGATCTAGATTCAATCTTTTACATGTGAATAGCCAATTTCCCCAGTACCCATTATTAGAGAAGCTATGTCTCCTCCAGTATATGGTTTTTGGCCTCTTTGTCAAACATCAAATAGTTGAATGTGTTTCAGGTTGTCTCTGGATCTCATTTTTCTGTTTCATTGATCCTTGTATCTGCTTTTGTGCCAGCATCATGCTGTTTTTATCACTGTAGCTTTGTAATATGACTTCAAGTCTGAGCATGTGCCTCCTGCTTTGCTCTTATTACTGCTTTTGCTATTCTGTGTCACTTCTGGTTCCATGTGAATTTAGGATTGTTTTTTCCAGTTCTGTTGGTAGTCTAGGTGTTCAACCTTTTATTTTGAAGATTTTAAGTGTCACAAAAACTGAGAGAAGAATACAGTGGATGCCAATGTGCCTTGCCATCTTCTGCAGCCCGATGCTGGCCTATTGCTGGACCCTATGTCCCTCACATCCTCGCTTCCTAGAGGTTTGCTAAGTTCACGACGGGGCTGTAATTGATATGACTTACTGCTGGCTGACTGTGAGATACTGGTGGTGTGTGCATGAATGACCCATCAGGTGGCATGGGACAATCCCCTCAGGTGGTACAAACTGCTGATGGGACTGTCATATGTGTGTCAGTGGTGGTTCAAGACAGTGGGAAGTATTAAAGCAAATCTCCAGGCACTTGCTTAAGTGTCCAGGATGGTGGGAGGCACCAGTTGGACCTCGTCCCTCTTGTGAAAGGGCAGCCATTCTTTCTGCATCCTTCTATAACCAGTGATTCACTAGGGGAAAAACATACTTTGGGAAAAGGCCAGTCAGGGCTCTGTGGAAGAACAGAAGAACATCACCCAGTGTACCTCATGGACAAGAAAAAATAGGCTATGCTCTGAAGTTTAACATTGTTTTCCTTTTTTAGTCATTGGGAAAAAACCATCTTGTTCCAGGCTCTTCAGGAGGGAAACTTTCTTGGCATGTTTACTTAACAATTCCAGTCAGCACTCATGCAGGAAACGCGCTTCGTGAATTTTTCTGGGCTGGGAGATTCCAGGAGCCGAAGTTACTCCTAACTGAAAGCATTTTGGGTTTGTTTGTGTGTTTTGTGTTGATGGCTGGTAGTGGGACCTGTAGAGGGAGCTGGGGTGATCCTGTACCAAGGCCTGGCACTGACTCTTTCAGAGGGCACTGTGTGCCTGCTGACTGAAGACTGTTTGTCTGGTGGGGCTCCAGGCCAAGACCAGTGTTTGCACATAGTATTTATTTGTCACCTGGAATGAGGCAGGGCTCAGGTTGAAAGGTGGGAGTGGTGCCTTCAGAGAGATTCGGTGTCATATTCTGGAGTCTGCAGTCCCAGAACTCTAGTGAAGTACCCATTCTGTGTATATTTTGGCATGAGTAAGATTATACAAATAAGCCATCTGCATATTTAAGAAATTTCTTATGTATGTGGTCACTTAACCCAGGACCTTATGTGGCAGAGCTGGCTGGGCATTGGGTGTTGGTGGTGTACTTGGTGGAGGTCTGGAATATCCCTCAGGACACTGTGAAGTAGTACAATGCAGTGTTTGTACCATGGTCAATGAAAACTTGACACTACGTGTTGGAATCTTAAAGAGAAAAGCATATGGTTCATTCATACAGCGGAGTATTCAACCTGAACAGGATGGGAACTCTGACCCATGCCACAGTACAGATGAACCTCATGAGACACCCTGTTAAGTAACGAGACAGACACTATGTGACTCTACTTAGGTGGGGTCCTTAGGTGAGTCAAACTAGAGGAGAGAGAAAGTAGCATGGTGGGTGGCAGGCGCTAAAGGGAAGAGGGAATGGGGAGTTAGTGTTAGTGGGTATAGCATTTAAGTTTAGGAGCAAGAGAATGTTTTGGAGCTGGATTGAGGTGCAGGTTGTACAGTTATGTGAATCTAATTTACAGTATTGAACTGTACACTCAAAACTGACAAAGAGGCTGGGGATATAGCTCAGTGGCACAGCACCTGTCTGGCAAGTACAAGGTCTTGAGTTTGATTCCCAGTACAAAAAAAAAAAAATAAAATAAAAACAAAACAAAAACCAAAAACTGATGAAGATAGTAAATAGTATATTAGTGTATTTTACTATAATAATGAAAAATAAGAGAAAGATACATTTAATCAGATTTATCTCATTGATATAACTCATGGTATATTCCACATTTTTCTAGAGATAATATAAAGATATATATGCATATTAATTTTTGGCACTACTGGGGATCATATAGAACAATTTAAACAATGATACTATCTTAGGGAATGCAGAATACATTTGTGTGTTTTTAAAGGTGTATACAAATTCAAAGATTCTTACACCAATCTTTATTTTGCAGGAAGCTGATGATTTAATTCTCATAGATATTGATCATGGTAGCATCACCTGCTCTAAGTCCTCAGACAACAACATGGACATTCCTGACATCCCTTTCCTGGTGGCAGAGCTGTTTATTCAGAGGTAACAGGACATATTTTGTGTTTGAGAACATCTTTGTTTAAATTCTGTTTGCTACTTTGTCTTTTTCTAATTTTATTTCTAGTTTTCATTGTTAGGTGCTTTTATATCTTTAGAGTTTAGAAATCATTTGTAAATATTTTTAAAGAAAAGGGATTTGTCGGTATTCCAGTTCTGTCTAAAAACTAAGTGTGGCCCAGCAGACTGAGGATAGTCATTTCCCCTGTTCTCCTGATCCTCGGTCCCGTGCCTCAGGGTCCTGTACTATTATCTCTTGTTCATTCACTAGGTATGTGTTAAATCCCCATTACATGTTGTATTCAGGCAGGACTACACTTTAATGACAGAACAGTAGTAGCCCTACATTGGGATACTTAGTCCAGAGGACCTTGTGAGTACAACCTCCTCTCATCTCCCCTGGCAATCTATTTGTGCTCTTATTTTTTCAAACCTTGTTTTGCAGCTATTTACACTTTCTTTCATCTTTTACTAAGCATCATTGGCCTAGATAGGTATCAGCAAACTTCTTCCAAAAAGGACCATAATATATTTTAGGTTTGGGGCCCTGTGGTCTCTGTTGTGGTGCAGAAGTTGGGTAGGACTTTCCTCTGGTGCAGGGGAGGAAGATTAATCTTTGGTTATGGCAGACCGTGGTATAGGCTCAGGTGTCTGCCTGTAGCCCAGGGGATGTCACCTTGGGGTGGGCAGGATCACTGGGTGCAGCAGCACTTGCCAGTCTTGGGGTTGCTTGTGCAGCACCTTTTTCCTGCGATTTTCTGAAAAGGGTAGTAGAAGAGTTCCTGCTTATCTGTCCTCTTGGCCTGGGGGTCCAGTTGCTGTCAGACCTTGCATGTGAGTCATAGAAATGATACTCAGTTTCTTTTAGGCTTTTGGCAGACATCCCAGCCATACGGGTCTTGCTGACCCTGGGGGGCACCTCTAAAAATTGAAAGTTTCCTTGAAATACAGTATAAAATGGCCTTCAGTATGTGTGTACAAGGAATATATGAAATATAAGTGAATTTCATGTTTGGGCTTGGGCTCTAGCCCTAAGATACCTTATTATGTATGTGCAAATATCCCAAAATCTGAAATCTGAAAGCCTTATGGTCCTGAGCTATGTTTTTGTTTGTTTATAGTGTTGGAGATCAAATCCAGGGGCCTCATGCATCTTAGGCAAGCACTGTACCACTGCGTTACATGCCCGGCTGCAAGCATTTTTGGATAAGAGATAATCTATACATAAGAATACCACCTTTATTATTGTTCATTCCATCTAAGTAAACTTAAAAGCTCCCAAAGGCCCCAAGAAGCAGTCACAATAAAAGTACAGGGGAAGAGGTGGAAGAGGGAGGGAGTGTGTCCTCCCTTGCAGTGGGGATGCAAAGTCACAGGGCTCTCTTCTTCCTGCAACTGTGGGTGGTTTGTGCAAGGTGATTCGTTGGAATTTGGACCTTTGTGAACTTGGACGGCAAAGCTTGTGTCCTTCTTGTCCTGTTTACTTTCAGATAATCAGGACCTGCTCCCCTTGACTTTCAGAGTCAATCTAGAACTGACCTCTGGCAACTTCTTAGGTGTTTGTTTCACTGTCTGCATTGCTAGGATTCCAGAATACAAATGCACACGGTGCACAGGCTGGAAACAGGGTACACGATGTGTGGTGTCTGATATAGGCTCATCATGGGGACTTTGTTCATAAACGTGAAATAACCTGTGTGCTGTCTGTAGTGCATCTGTCTGACCCAAGCCTCTGAGCCCGTGAGCCAGGTTGCAGTGCCGTCTCCCCACAGGGCTCTGGAGTGTGGTGTGCATCTGCACCTGGGCATTTGGCCAGGAGGGACAGGGGGAAGTGGCCTTTGTTTCCCAGCTTCCCAGGGGAGCCCTTGGCTCCTCATTGTTCTCTCTATCATTCTGTCTTCATTACTTTTGCCACAAGTATGTATTTGTCTGACCTCCTTGGAGGGTGGGGCAGGGACCCAGCACAGAACTCTGTGGGGTTAGTGTGTAGGTGGGTGGGATGGATTGCATTCTGAGGGTGTGGGAAGTGGGCAGCCTTCTCCCCAGATTGACCTCATACGGGGGAGGATAAGGGTTCCAGCAAACTTGATGCAGGGAGGTTGGTCACATGTCTTTCCCTATTGTGCTGTCCATCCTGTGATCTGCTGGGTCATGGTTTGGTGCTGACAAACAATGACATGGCAGTTGTCTGATCAGTTGGGCCAGCCAGGACTGCAGATGTCCTCAGCAACAGCTTCCCGACACATCAGTAGTGGCTCTAAAGCCTCCTGCTGACCATTTGGCCCTCATCTTGCAGCGTTAGCCTGGCTTGGAGCCCTGTTAGCCTGGCAAGCCTGCCGTGTCCACAGTAGGGCTTTTGGTGACCATGAACCCTTTCTCTACTACTCCCATCTGCTACTACTCATGACTTCAAGGTCATCTCCTGGGAGAGCTCATCTCTGCCCAGTGTTTTCCCACATGCGCCCCACAACACTGTTTAAATTCTCTGCCTGACTATCCCATTGTTTCTTATTTTGTGGTTAATTTATCTATTTTTCTGTTTTTTCCTCCTTGAATGTAAGCTCAATACAGGAAGGGGCTTTGCCGCAGTCAGCATCCAGTACATAGTTGGTCCTTAAGGAATATTTGTGGAATAAATATGTACTGGTTGTCTTTATTTTGCTTATTTAAAACCATAGACTGGGCAGATGCAGTGCTCATGCCTATAATTCTATATACTTGGGAGGCTGATGTAGGATGTTTGTATGTTTAAAGCTAACCTGGGCAACTTAGTAAGACCATACTTTAACATTAAAACAATTTTTTAAGGGCTGGGGATGGAGCTTAGTGGTTCAGTGTCCATGGGTTTGATCCTAGTACTGTAAAAAACAAACAAAACCCTAAACAAAAGAGCCCCATAGGTTTGTTCCTTGAGTCTCTCTCACAGCATGGTGTTGAGCAGTATTAGGAAGGCCAGGCCTTGTGATTATGGTGACTCAGGGTTGGCAGAAATAACTGTTACCCTCTAATTCCATATGAGGTCCTACAGATAAGCCAGTGACGGGCATCCTTTGGTGGGCCATGGTTGTTGACACTCAGGACATCAGATACAGGCACAGAGGGGACACCTGACCCTGCCTGTGCAGGGGATGTCAAGAGGAAGCTTTTGGGAATGCTGTGACTGTTCCTCCCTGCAGCCCTTGTGGCTGGTTAAGATGTAGCCTCTTCAGAAACCCTTAGGTGTCCCAGAAGGGGGTGCACACTAGCCAGGCAGTGCCCAGAGTTGGAATGACTCAGTGAGCTTAAAACTGTGCATGGTCCAAAAATGTGCGTGCCGTGTGTGGGAGAATACTCTTCCATCTACAGGTGCACAATGACTGCCCACCCTGAGTGCCTGACAGGTGCCCAGAGCATCCTGAAGGGCCCACTTGCGGGCAACAGTGGCCATGACTGGTGAGCTGTCATAGAGCTGTGCTCCATGATGCAGCCTCCTCCATCTGCTTCCTCCCAGAGTCCAGAGCCTCCAGCTCCACCCTGAGCTGCACCTCGCCCACCGGAGCTCCAGCACGGATCTGAATGAGGGCCGCGCCCGCCAACGAGCCTGGCAGCAGACACTCAACTCTCGCATCCAGCACATCACCCTACAGCTGCTTGTGGGCATTTTCAGGTACTTCAAGGGGTACACATGGCATCTGGGAGAGACAGCCAGCCAGCCTGTGGCAGTCAGGGCAGCTGGCCCCAAAGCTGAACTGCTGAGACCGTCCAGCAGGATGAGAGGCCCTGTCCCTGCCAAGCCTTTTCCTGTCGTCATCACTGTCAGCCAGTTTAGTGAGGGCTGGTGTTTTCCCTGTGATCCTGGCTAGCATCCTCCTAGTTCTCCCCTGACAGTGGCCCTGTGGACGGTTGGCTGCTTTGAGGTGACGGGGAGACAGTCACAGACCTGCTGGGAGAGCTTGTCAGTGAAGGTGTGCACTGGCTGAGGGCTCAGAGTCAGTGCAGGGTTACCCTGTGCCAAGAGGCCTGTGTCCAGGAAGACGGGACAGGCAGGTCATTTTTCTGTGTCTCAGAGTAGACAATAGAGCCCCTAAATGAGCCTCCATATTAAATGCGGGACCGCAGGTTTGCCACTGGAAGGTTTTCTTTCTTCTCATCCCATAGTTACTATTGTGGAAAGTCTCTTGCTTGCTATTCCTTCCCTAGCATTGCAGCTACAATTGGTTAGGTAGACTAGCTGTGTATCTCCATGAAACACAGGACAGAAACCAAGTTGCTATTTCTGGCCTAAATGTGCAGTCATTTAAGGAATATTAAATATGTATTTCAACTTGGGCAATTTTTAGGCCTTTTCTTTCCTCCAACTCTTTCTTCTCTTTCTCTTGCAGCATTCTTTCCCCCTTGCTGCTTTCTCCTGAGTCCATAGCAAAGAAGGCACCTGACACCAGTACTGGCCTATGCTGCAGGGCCTCCTGCTCTGGAAGGCTGAGCATAGAATCTGCCAATTTGCCAGGCCTTTGCATGATTATTTCAGAATTGAAATGTTAATGGCCCTGTTCTTTTCTTTTCTTTTTTCTTCTCTTTTCTTCTGTCTGTCTGTCTGTCTGTCTGTCTGTCTTTTTGAGACAAGGTTTCACTATGCAGTTCAGGCTGGCCTTGAACTCACTTTGTAAGCCAGGCTGGCTTCAAACTCGCAACAATCCTCCTGCCTCAGCCTCCCAAGTGCTGGGATTATAGATATGAGTCACTACAGCCAGCCAATGACCTTGTTCTTTTGGTGTCTTTACTTACATAAAGTAAATGACTTATTAGGAAAAAATGGGATGGTGGATTTCAGACAGGTTACGTTATCTTTTTGCTCAAAGCACTATAATTAGCATGGTCCTGAGTATATTATTTCCCTTTTGTTTTTTAGAGTCTCATGATCAAGATGGTTGTCCTTTTTTTAAAAAAAAAAAACACTTTAGAAGACTGTTGAGTTGATTTAAAAAGCAGAACATGTGACTGTAGATTATAAAATGATATGTCCCCTATATGAAATAATTTTTTTCCTCACAGTAGAAAGAGAACACTGAACATGCCATGCACTGACTGTGCCCTACAAGGTCATTGATCTTGTTGGTTGAAGATATTTTAGATCTGAGAGATTATCTGTTGAGATCCAGGGAGTTTATAATCACCTGAGAGAATGGGGTATAATAAGGGAGGAAGAGATTTGTTCAGGGCAGGCTGGTGGCCAGGTGAGGTGAGCACTTGAGGAGAGTGACTACTCTGTGTTGCCCTTGAACTTAGCATCAGTCCCAGACAGTGGTCGATTATTGAGTCTCAATTGCATGAAAGGCCAGGGGCTCTTCAGGAAGATGCCAGTGACACTGTCTCCCGGGGGTCCATGCTAGCTGGGAAAAGTTTGCTGACCACGTAATCTGCCCAGACCCTCGAATTTTGGGAGTGAGGATCATCTCTCTGAAGAACAGACTTGCCCTCATTCTTCTGCTGCTAAAAGCAGTGTGTTTTTCATGTGTTTGAAGCGATTCAGCTTTTAGTCTGCCCTTTCTTTGTCAGGGAGGTGAAGAATCACCTGAATTATGAACACAGAGTGTTTAACAGTGAGGAATTTCTCAAAACAAGAGCCACGGGGGAGCAGCAGTTCTATAAGCAGGTGAGAGGTATAGACGCAGGCAGTCTTGCCTGTGTTCAACCTGTACCTAAACATTTTCCTAAATGTTTTACTTTTCTGTATCTAAACATTTTCCTAAATAAACTTTTTGCATGGTCTGTTAATATTTTGTGGTTTCTTTTTCATGAAGTTTGTTTTTACACGGTTCCTTTTGATCCTTTGGTAGCTCTTTTTTTAAATTAGTGCATGTTTGAGGTATGTAATGTGTACATTCCTCGTGAGGAAGTGATACATGTGCCTACTGTACCTGAATTCCTTTTTTCATTTCCTTTCTCTACAGCTTCTGGAGAGTAATTTGCATATAATAACATGCACCTATTTTCAGTGTTGAATTTGCGGGAAGTGACAAATGTGCCTATCTGTGTAACCATGTCCTCAGTCTGGACATCAGACACTTGTATTGTCCCCAGTGCTTCCTGTGGTTCTTCCCAGTCACCCTCTCCTTCCCCAGGCCCTGGAAATAGGCCAGGCTCTTTCAGAGTCCCCTCTCAGCACCGTCTCGGCTCTGAGCTCTCTGGTTCCATCCCTCAACCTTTGGAAGGATCTCGGGGCTAACAGCTGCTTGCTGTTGTTGCTAATGGTGAAGAATTGCCAGTGTGAGGACACAGCACATTGTTTTTCTGTCCATCTGTTAAGGAGCATTTGGGTGTTTTCAGGCATTATTTTTTTGTGGGACCTGGGTGGAACCAGGCTTTTCACTGAACTGTATCCCCAGCCCTATTTGTTTATTTAACTTTTTATTTTGAGACAGAGCTTCGAGAACTGGCTTCTGAGTTCCCAAGGTTACAGCGTGCACTAGCAAGCTCAGCTGGATTTCAGTTTTTGTTGATTACGAAAAGGCTGTATTTTATTTTATGTATTTATTTATTTAGCGAGTACTGGGACTCGAACTCAGGACCTTACACTTGCCAGGCAGGTGCTGTACTGCTGAGCTATATCCTTGGCCCTCACATCATTGGCTTTACTGGTTCATGTCACTTGCAGAATCTCTTGCTCCTTGAGGGGTATATTTTGACACCTCTGGGGTGGGCTGAAAGCAGCCTTTCCTGGACAGAAGTACCTGGTGTAGTGGGTGGAGGCACTGCTGTGGTGCGAGGCTGTAGGGAACACTCTGAGGTCTGCAGTTAGTGGGCATGGTTGTTGAAATGGCCAGGTGGTTTGGGCTTTTGAAAATTTTGTGATTCTTCCAACATGGAGTTGCTACTTATTTCATATCATCAAGTAAAGAACTAGGGGGTGCTCCTGGTATATTAGAACCAAGTATGGAGGCTCTCAGCTTTGAGGGACCTCTTGCCAAGGTGCTTGTTCTGGTAAGATTCTCAGTCTGTGGGGACCACTGTGGCCTTGAACAGGAGAGAACTCTCCTAGGGCCTAGATGCCTAGGTGATGGGCCTAGATGATGCCTTTTTTCTGTCTTCTGCAGGTTTTGGACACCTACATGTTCCACTCTTTCCTGAAGGCCCGGCTCAGCCGCAGGATGGACGCCTATGCACAGATGGACCTGGACACCCAGTCCGAGGAGGACAGGTGCTCTTCCTTGACTTTCGCACACAACTCCGGTGACCAAAGTGCTCTAGTGACATGGTTTTATTTGTACAGAAAAGTGATAGATTCACCAGGAAAATCCTGACAGTTAGAAATTTTCAATAAGCTGGTAACAGACAGGTCCTCTCCATTGTGTCTCTGTTCTTTAGGGAGCTCTGAGCATTCCTGGCATTAATGTGTCTGCTGTGCCCTGGCTTCTGGCCACATGTGTTTTCTACTATCATATCTGCTCCTTTCCTCATCTCTTCCTGAGGCTTTTCCTGACCTCTCAGAACACACATAAAACCTGCATGATACCCTGTCTGGTTCTTGGACTGTGGGCTGTCCTTGGCCCATAGATGTGCCATCTCCTGCAGCACTGGGTGGGATTTAAGCACCAGGTTGTGAGTGATCATGAGCAGGGCTGCCTTGTACTGCTCCCTGCTCTGCAAACAGTTCCACACTGATGCTTATGCCTCGAGCATAGTTGCTTCTAGAAAGTAAAACACTGCTGTTTTCAACCCCAGAATCAGCGGGATGCTTAGAAGCCCCAGAAGGCCGATGGTGGAGAAGATGGCTTCGAGGAAGTCCTCGCCTCTGAACATCACCCACAGGCGCATGGTGGTCAGCATGCCCAGCCTGCAGGACATCACCCTGCCTGAGCTGCCGGCCAGGAACTCCTCGCTTCGCATCATGGACACCACAGGATGCAGGAGGAACAGCCCAGGTGAGCAAGCTGTGCCTCCTGCACCTGCTGGGTTCTGCTGGGGCACGCCATTGCAGGGACCACAGTTTGTTTTTAAGGGAAGGAGAGAGTTTGTTATTGTTTAGTACCTTAATTATTTGAAATATGTTTAGAACATTCATCTTGCAAACTATGTTCATTAAAGAAAAGTATTACTTATGGCCTAGTGCCGGTGCTGAGGGTAACAGCTGTACACAGTTTTGGAATTGGTATGTCTGTGCATGTGTAAGATACATGTTTCCATGTGTAATGTGCAATGTGATGCAGCAGCTGCTAGGTCCTGCTGAGTGCCAGGTACTGTCTAGAAGCTGGGGTACAGAGGAGCACCATGACTGGCCACCTGCAGCTGGCTGTCCAAGGGTGGAGGCACAGACGCCCATTGTGTGCTGAAGCAGAGCCCGTGGGGAAGGGCTTGGCGGTGGAAGTGATGATTTGGCGGAGATGGCTGTGCAGACAGGCTGAGCGGCACCTCAGTGGTGTGGAAGGCCTGGCCTGTCTTCTGCAGATGGGCATAGCTGTCACCATGACCTGCGCATGTGGGCCTGTGGTAGCCACGGTCTTAGCTGGGCAGCATGTACAGAATGTTACCTAGAGAAGAAGGTACCAAAAGCCAGGATGCTGCGTGAGCAGCGCATGCCATGACCCCAGAGAGCCAGTGAGTATAACTGAAGAGTTCAACGCTTGTCCACAACTGAGACTCAGAGCTCAGAGCAGGTGTCAGAAGGCTGACTGCTGGATCTGTGTCTTGCACAGCCACTCCTGGCTGTGTGACCCTGAGCAAGTCTCATTGCCTCCCTGGGCCTGCAGTTTGTCTTCTGTACTGAGCGGATCCCATGTGCTCTCCTGCTTGGGGGACACTCTCTGCTTTCTCTGTCTTTACCCACCAGCCATGTGGTCTATGCCCACCTCCTTTCTCCCGGCCTTGGCCAAGACCACATCTCTCAGTGTATATGAGTGGAGCTGGCCTATGGGTAGCCACGTTGCCTTCTGCTTTCTCTGGTTGGTGCTTAGCCCCTGAAGTCCCTTGGTCCACATTTGTTGAAGGAACTGGCAGGAGGGACACCCCTGATTTAAATTGTGGCTGTGGGGTTTAGTAGCTGGGAGAGATAACCTAGGTTGTGGAGGCCTCGCTTTCCATGCCTGCCAAACGGGTACCACAGTAATACCTCCCAGAGCCGTTAAGGTAAATGAAACAATTATTTTACATGTGTTGCCAAAGTGAGCACAAAATAATTATTTTTAAAGGCCTAACTTCCAGGCAAGTACACGTTGACTTATAGTATTAGTTTATTTCTCAGAGCCCCAGCATTAGCGCGTTTTAAGGTTGCATTAAGTTTTAGCAAACAAAATTATTCAACGAATACCCAGTGTAGTTAGATACAAAATGAGGAGCTCTGGGCACACAGAACTTTCTGGAAGAGACACACTGGTTTTTGGTTTGCATTATGTCCTGGCCCCATGTGTTCCTGGGACAGGCACACATGTCCATTTTGAAGGTCTGTGCTAATTATCCACTTGTTTCCCTTTAATTTGTTTAGTTCTGAATGTGGCCCCTAAGTCCACATATACGTTCAAGATTCCCGAAATCCACTTCCCACTGATGAGCCAGTGCATACAGACTTACCATGCCAACTTTGTCACCCTGCTGAGCAAGGCCATGGACCTCCTGGGCCCTGACAATTCCCTGCTCCTGGCCAGATACTTCTACCTGCGTGGCCTTGTCCACCTGATGCAGGGGCAACTGCTGAGTGCCCTCTCAGATTTCCAGAACCTGTACAAGACAGACATCCAGATTTTCCCTGCTGACCTTGTCAAGGGTACTGTGGAATCTATGTCGGCCCCTGAGCGCTCCCAGGCTGAGCAGACGCCTGAGCTGAGGAGACTTATCACCGAGGTCCTGGACAAGCCAGGCGAGACCACCAAGGCAGATGATGCTGTGAAGCACTTCGAGCTGCCCAAGAAGCACATGCAGCTGGAAGACTTTGTGAAGAGGATTCAGGAATCAGGGATTGTGAAGGATACCCACATCATACACCGGCTTTTCAATGCCCTGACCGTAGGTAAGAGACTATACACCACAGCCACCCCTGGACCCACAAGTGCTGTATGCACCAGTTCAACTTGGTGTGGATTGAGAAAAAAAAATTATATATATTTTTTGTTTGTTTTGTTTTGTTTTGTTTGTTTTTTGAGACAGGGATTCACTGGCCTTGAACTCACTGTATAGCTCACACTGGCCTGGAATTTGTGACAATTCTCCTGCCTCAACCTCCTGAGTGCTAGGATTATAGGTGTGCACCATCATGCCTGACTTGGATTGAGAATACTAAATTTTTAAAAACTGCATCTGTACTGAACTTGCACAGACCCTTTTTCTTGCTGTTTTTCCCTAAAATACAGTATAATCCCTTGAAGACCGTTTCCATAATATCTACATTATATTTGTATGTGTTTCCTATACTGGGAATTAAATCAAGGGCCTCCTCAATGAGCTATGTCCCTAGCTTGTTTTTTTTGTTTTTTTTTTGTCTTTTTGAGACAGTGTCTGTCTCTATGCAGTTCAGGCTGGCCTTGAGCTCATTTTGTGGCCCAGGCTGGTCCCAAACTCGCAACAATCCTCCTGCCTCAGCCTCCTGAGTGCTAGGATTATAAGCATGTGCCACCATGCCTAACTCTGTCCCTAGCCTTTTAAAAAATTTTTGAGGCAGGGTTTGCAAAATTGAAAAGTTGCCCCAGTGGGGCTCAAACTCAGCCTCCCAGGTAGCTGGGATCACAGGCATGCACCACCACACCTGGCTTATATTAGTTAATTTAAGTCTTCTAAAGGTGACTTAAAGTCTGTGGGGAGGGTATGTACAGGTTATATGCAAATACTATATCCTTTTATTAAACTTGAACATCTGCAGATTTTGGTATCTGCAGGGATTCTGAAATCTGACTGTATGCCCAAATACCAAGGGATGGCAGCGGTTACCAAAAGACTGTACTAGTAGCAGGCCAAGCACTGACAGGTTCTCGGGGAGGGGTCACAATGCACTGGCTCTTTGCTGGCCTTCTGAGGGTAGCACAGGAATGATGGGGTAGCAGTCTTCTATTGCTCCATCTCACACTCACGTGAACCTGGCTGGACTCCTGGGCTGGGCCCCTGCAGGGCAGGGGGGGGTCCAAGGCCTATAGCAGGAGATGGGGAGGCAGTACCCCCAGATGCTGTCCTCACCCTGCTGATGGCCTCATCTAGACCGCTGTGAAAAGCTGCAAAGCCTGGAAATGCAGAGGTCATGGACAGATGTCAAGTTTGTAAAGGCCTAACTTCCCAGGCCTGCTGGCTGCAGGGGCCGGTTTCCTAGGCCCAGTTGGGCCCGTGTACCTTCTCCAGGGGAGCTGCTGTCCCTTTCTTACTACAGGAGAGTGTACAAACTTGGGGCACAGCCTTCATACTTAGCCCATGACTGTGTCATGGCATCTGGCCCCGTCTTACTCCCAGTGTGTTGCAGAATTACCTGCGTTTCCAGCACAGGTCTGACCTGTCCTCTTGGGCCCTGGTGGTGTTGCTGTGTGTGAAGTGCAGCTTGTTTGTCCCTGTGGCCATGGGGAGGTGTCCAGAGGCTTCACCTTCCTTCCCACATGTACTGAGTGGCCCGCTTCCTGTCCTCAGTGCATGTGTGGGGGCACCCGAAGCCTAGGCTGATGTGAGCGTCTCTCCTTGGCACTGAGCTGACACTGCAGAGCATGACAGTGTTGGTCCGTGTCTGTGCACCTCTTAGGACAGCCCTGATGGACAGCGCATGCCCCTCCCCACTGAGAACCAGTCAGACCACACGTCTGCTGGGCCCAGCTAGTCGATGTGACACAGTGGCCCTAGCCAAGTACCATCTCTTGGGGCTTCTTATCCATGTCAACCAACTGTTGCCTGAAAATATTCAGAGAATTGTGTCTGTACTGAGCATGCACAGATTTTTTCTCATTGTTATTCCCTAACCAGTACAGTAAATGGCTGTTTACATGACCTCTACTCTATCAGATATTGAAGTCACCTAGAGAGACTTGCAGTATACAGGAGGCTGTGTGTGGGGTCATGTGCAAATCCTCCACTGTTGTACGTGAGGAACCTGAGCAGAGCTTGGCTGCCTGTGTGGCCCTGGGTGCTCAGGAGATGGCCTGCTGCCTTCCCTGGAGGCCACACGGGGACACGAAGACCCTATGGTTTAGCTGTGTGGATGCCTGATGCACAGCGGCTGAGGCGCAGCAGGGTGACTGTCCTATCCTGTCAGGACGTGAGCATGCCTGTGGCTCATCTGTGCCATCAGGGATCACATCTCCTCCACTTCTGTGTCCCAGCCTCATCACCCCATGGTCACAGTGACTA
>PVJX010010623.1:27733-56368 GCA_004027295.1 Dolichotis patagonum
AGTTGAGCATAGTTTCAATTACAATAATATCAAACATAACACAATAGTATAAAGCCATGCATATAGTGAAAGAATTCCAGGGCTTTCTGAACCGAATAACAGAAAATGATCAATGGGTATTATAATATCTCATTTTTGATAAAAAAGAAAAAAATTTGTTTGAACTATCACACATATTCAAATTCCAATGAGACACAATCACAGTGACTATTGAATCTACCAGAATGAGAGCCTGTCTGTGTCTTAGGCATTTCCTCCTCTTCCCCCTGTTGGGCAGCGTCATGTCACATGGTCACTCAGCCACAGGGGAGCCTGGGAGGAAGCTCTGTAGCTGGTGTGTGGCCATCTAGCAGCCACAGGTGGGAGGGTGTTCAGTAGGGCACTGGCCAATCTAGCAATTACTAGGAGCCTTCAGTGGCCCCTGCTGGTTCTGTGGACCCTTTGGCTTCATCAGTGTTGGAGATTAGGTTGGGAAATACTCTGGGTCCTAGGGCCCAGGAGTAAGGCAGCACTGTGTATTTATTTCAGCCAAATGGCTGCATGCTAAAAACGTCAACCCTCTATCAGAGCTGAATGTCACCATTTTAGAATACATTTATGAGATGTGAGAATACATCTGAGATTTTATTAAGAAATTATTATAGTTTCATCATTATGCAGCTTGGCCAGCTCAGAAAGGGATGTCACCTGTGTGCCGCTGGGATGAGCTGGAGGGTACACTGGGGGCAGGTGGGTGACAGGATAGAGGAGACCCTTGGGGAATGGCCATTCTGTCTCTGGGAATGTGCAGCAGCCTCACGATCGCTATAGCGGTATCTCTGCGCAGTGTCTAAGGGTGCTCACAGAGACTGTGGGTGTGAACTGCAGTGCTGCAGGTGTGCACAGCAGTGGTGGGCACCGTGGCCATGTGCGCATGCTGTCTAGCTCTGCTGGCATGGGTGTGGCAGCACTGACAGTGGTCACAGTGAGTGTCACTCCCCACCCAGCAGGGTGTCCTTGGTCTCATAGCTTCTGCCCTGTGGGGCTCTCTGGTGTTGAGAGCCTTGAGCCCTTCATATCAAGCCCTGGTCGACATCTGTCTGACGCAAGATGCTGTCTTGAATTCTGGCGACACACTGTGTTCCGCATGGCCCAGGTGTCGAGGGGATCTGTCCTGAGAGCCATACTGCTAGGCCTTTGTCTCTTGCTCGTGGTCGAGCGCTTAGCTCTCACTGTCGTGCGCAGTGGTCTCGCCTACCATCTGAGTTCCTTCTTGTTCTCTTGCTTCTTGGGTTTCTTAAGTGATGTCTGAGGAAAGTGTCACAGACCTAGTCACTCAGACCCTTCAGGAAGTGCAGGCTGAGCTTCCCCAGCTGAAGGTGATGCAGGGGAAAGGGTGTCTGAACCCTGAGAGAGGGTGCCACTTGTGTTGGTGGCCAGCCATCTGATGGAGTCGAGGGGTGACCCTCATGCAGACCTCATTGCCCAGTGGGGGGGACTGCAGAGACCCACAGGGTACCCCTGGCACCCTGCTATTGGTCTTCTTCAGCGACTGCTTTTGCATACATTACACAAGTGCATAGATACTCGTAGGGTTGTGGGGGTCTTTCTTTTTGGATTCAATGACTTTGACATTTTTTAATATAGTGAGTATACTTAACCAGTATAAACCACTTAAAACAGAAACAGAAAGAAATAAGTCAAAATGGCGCCACCTGGCAGAGAGTCCCACATTACACAGTCAGGCCCCTGCCTGTGGTTTGATGGCCTCTTGGACCTTCCTGTCTGGCCCCGTTCTGCACCTCAGCTGCCATTATTTGGAAGCAAGATGTAAAAGCCAAGGAAGTTTCCTTGTCAGCCTCTTGCAGCACCCACCCCTGCACGTGGCTGTTCTCGCGTAGATTACTGTGGCAGTGACTTAGTCCCAACCCCATTATGGCAGTGAAATGCCCCCAGATGACTGTCATCACAGACAACTTATTTAATTTATTTATTTACCTACCCATTTTTTGCTACTGGTCCTAGGATCAAGCCGAGGGCCTTGCACAGGCTGGACAAGAGCTTTACCACCTAACCACATCCTCAGCCCTTTTCAGTTTGTATTTTGAGACAAGATCTAAGTTGCCCATACTGACTTGGAACTGAGATCCTCCTGCCTCAGCCTTCTGAATAGCTGGTATTACAGATGAGTACCACCACATATTGGTATCTTGTTATTGTATCAGAGTGGGCTTGTTAACAGCTGTGTGGGGAGGGGCCATCTTCCTTCTAGAGATAAGGAAGCAGGTTCTCTTGGTATTGAACAGAGGTGAGAGCTGGCTTCAGATGTGGGTCTCTGACTCTAGAGAAGGCTGGACTTTTGGACAGATTGTTACATCCTTGGCTAAACATAGATGCCTTGTTTGCTTACAACTAAGGTAGGGCTAGTTCAGGCAAGGCTTGATCCAGTGGTGTAAGAGTGTCCGCAAGGATCTGGCATCTTCAGCATTAGCTTCATTTTAGGACTAGCTCTCCTAATGTCCCTGAATGGGGGCCCTCAGTTCTAGTAGTGGAAATATGTGTACATCATGAGTGTGTCTTGGCCTCAGTATTCCTTCCCAGAGCTCTAAGAGTTGCTGTGACTGCCTGCAGTAGGGCACACAGCCATCTTCTGTCAGCATGGCCCGCAGCCAGGTCATGAGCCTCACCTGGCCCCTGGGGAGGCCCTCCTGTGAGAAGATCCCCATCCAGAAAGGCCTCGATCCTGGTGCCACCTGGTGCCTGGTTTGGGTAACACACTGTTTCTTAAGGTCATGCAAAGTCTTGTCTCCCTTAGCTGTAAGAAATCTCTTTTTCTTCTTACAAAATTCAGGACAGCAGAAAGTGATCGACCCAGAAACATTTAGAGATTTCTACAACTGCTGGAAGGAGACAGAAGCCCAGGCCCAGGAGGTCAGTCTGCCATCGCTGGTGGAGGAGCATCTGGATAAAAATGAGTGTGTCTACAAGCTGTCAAGCTCTGTCAAGACCAACCGTGGCGTCGGCAAGATCGCCATGACCCAGAAGCGTCTGTTCCTGCTGACTGAGGGGAGGCCAGGCTATGTGGAGATCTCCACCTTTAGGAACATAGAGGTGAGGCCTGGGAGCCCCGCCCACCAGGCTGCAGTCAGCTCTGCTCTGGACGAGTGAGGACAGCCACACACTTTTCCAGCAGAGCCACCTGCACAGACACGTACTGTGCTCCTGAGTTTGTACACCTGTAGTGTCAGGATGGTTGTGAGGCTGGGATGGTTTAGTACTGTGGTTGGAGAAGTCAGACAGTGGCCTTCCAGCCGAGACCACAGGGGAGGTGCGGGGCTCTGGTATTTCAGTGAGCAGCACCTGTCTCCGTGACCCCGGGGAGCCACTGTATCTTACGTCTTTTTCTTGTCTTTCCTTTCTTTGGTGGGGGCTCCTCTTCAGGATGGCTATACCCTGTCTGTCTCCCGTGACCCAGCACCCTTTGAATGCTTGTTCTGATGTAACTGCCATTTCTGCTTCTGCAGGAAGTCAAAAGCACCACGGTTGCTTTTCTCCTTCTAAGAATACCCACCCTGAAGATTAAGATGGTGTCCAAGAAGGATGTCTTCGAGGCTAACCTAAAATCCGAGTGTGACCTCTGGCACCTGATGGTGAAGGAGATGTGGGCTGGGAAGAAGCTGGCCGATGACCACAAGGTCAGTCACCCCTGCCTTCTGTGACCAACTTGGGTGTCAGGCAAGTGCCCTGTGTCAGGGCCCCAGGGGTGAGGTCTGGTTCTTTGAAATGTTCTGTGACCCAGCCAGGAGCCTACTAGCATGTGGCAGTGCCATGGGAGGAAACAGGAGACCACAGGGGTGCACTGATCGTGAGGGCTTCATCCTTTCCACTTTGGTGACATTCCATTGGATGGGGACAGGGCCTGGGCTGTGCTGACCTTGTCCACTCTGCTAGGTCTTAGTTGGTGTTTTGGGCACACGCTGCTCTGAGGGATTCCATCTTCCAGCCTCGCTGGATTAGGATTTGGCAGGGGAGGTACTAGATGTTTTCTCTTGGCTTAAGTTTATATTGTAGGCAGTTTTGTACTTTCATGCCTTATATTGGGCCAAACTACTGGCTTTGGTTACCCCGAGTGATGCGTTCATGGTTTGTGGTTACGAAGGTGGCAGGGATAGGTAAGAGCTGTTCATAGAGTAACTGGAAAGCTATGACAGGAAGCCTGTCAAACAGGGTAGGGCTGCACGTACAAAGTACACTTCATAAAATCATGGAACTGTTACAGTCCCGCTAGTCACTGGAGAAGTGAGGTGATGATGGCCCCCACTATGGGGGGCCAGCGCTGGAAAAAACGGAACATTGAGTGGAGAGGACTTCCCAGTTACTGGAAGGGGTCAATGTCTTTCTAAGATTTCAGTATTGTGTGATTTTTGGACTAGCTCTTGGTTTTACGCCCCATGCATTACATATTTAGCATAAACCAGCATAGTTAAACTAAAGCCTGTGGACTGGCGAACTGTTTTGCATAACGAGTTTTGCCAAGCCTAGACCTGCATGTTACAAAGGGCAGCTTTGTGCTGCTGGCAGAGCTGAGCTGAGCTCAGGTGACAGCAGCAATGATGTGGCCCCCGAGGCCCGGAGTGTTGGCCGCCTGGCTCTTTGCAGAGAAAGTTTGCTGGCCCCGGAAGTAAAGCATCAGTGTCAGCCTTAACTAAGAGGAAAAGGTGATGAGAATTCATCTTTCATTCAAACTCTTCTCGCTTTTGCTGTAAGAAAATATACTTGTAGAAGTCCTGTTTCCTGTAAAGCAACAAGGTCTCCTAGTCAGGTGACTTTCGTGAGGCCTATGTATTGATATGCACCTGTTTCTGTTGTAGGACCCGCAGTATGTCCAGCAGGCGCTGACCAATGTCTTACTGATGGATGCTGTGGTCAGCACACTGCAGTCCCCAGAGGCCATCTATGCTGCTTCCAAGTTGTCTTATTTTGATAAGATGAAGAATGAAAGTAAGGCAAGCTCCAATTTCACACAGCAATGTCTTGAGGTCTCCCTTAAGTGATTCTGTCCCTTGCTTGCTTTTCTCTCTTTTTAAAAAATTTTATTTTTTTTATTAGTACATCTTTGCAGTACATAATTTTGCCTTCCTAAATGGGAGTTCGTACATGTGTATAACACATCACAGTTACGTTTTCATCCCCTTTTCCTTCCTTCCCTCCTTACTCTCTCCATCTTGCTTTTCTCTTGCACCTTCTAATTTATTTCTGTGTCCCTTGCAGGGACCTGTGGTTCTCTTGTTTCACTAACAGAGGGCCTCACAGCTCTTTGCACATCCGGACACCTTGTGATTTGCTCTTGGAGAGCATTTGTAAGAGGTTTCACATTGTAAGGGGTTTGTTGTGATTCTTAGTTGCAAACAATAAAATGTCTTCTGGCTGGTGCAAGCAGGCTAGAAATCTGTGCAAGGTTACTAAGTGGGTCATGGAATCTCCCAGTGATGTGTTGGTCTTGTAGTCAGAAACACACCCTGTGGAAGCCCGGGGCCCTATATGTGGCTGACTGTGGATTTTATCACTGCACGGGTTTAGGAGGATGGTGACTGTTAGTATGTATTTTTTTAAAAACTTGGTTTGGTCGGTTTCCCTAAACTGGAATTCTCTATAATCTCTTTCCCGTGCGTTTCTATCTCGCCTTCACTTTCTGGAAGCCATACGCAGATGGGTGGTAGGCTCAGGTATGTTTTTTAGATGATTTTTAGTCTAGGAGCAAAAAGGACTTTGTGTATCATTTTAGCTACTTGTATTTTGTTTCCATTTTAAATGATCTATTACAACCAACTTTCTTGTGATCTGCATAAAAAAGTAGAAAATATATTGAGAATGACTTGTTAGGATTAATGTGTTAAGCCAACAGTATAAAATTAGTTTATGAAACAAGTTAACCAAATAGGGATGTCTTCTAAAGGACATCTAGTTTTGCTTGTGTGAATTTTGTTGAATTTTTTATAACAGCTTTATTGATATATAATTTATCATTTAAAGTATGCAGTGGTTTCTAGAATATCCACTGAGTTGTGAGACCATTGCTGTAGGGGATTGTAGAGGTTTTTGTCACCCCTTGGGTATCTACCTCCCCTCCTGTGAGCAATCACTGACTTGCTTTTGGTCTCTAAAGATTTGTCTATTTTGGGCATTTCATATACATGGACTCCTACAGTAATTGTCCTTTTGTCCCTGGCTTCTTTATGCAGCAAAATGTTTCCATAGTTCATCTACATTGTAGTCAGTGTCAGCTCTTCTCCTTTTTATGACTGAGTATTATTCCATTGTTTGGACATAGTACATTTTCTTTATCCATTCATCAGCTAATAAACAGTTAAGTTGTGTCTACTTTTGCCTGTTGTGAATGATACTTGTGTGAACATTCATGTACAGGTTTGTGCGAGGACATTTGTTTTTGTTTCTCGTGGATAGATAGCTAGGTGGTGCTAGTTTTGAAATGCACTCTCAAAATTAGAAAAAACAAACCCCAGTTATGAGTGTATTTACTTTGGCATATTTTGTCCTCTTTGTGACATCTGCCACTGACTGAGGGATCCCTGATGCTTTCTGGTTATTGACCCCTCTCACATGACCCAGGGGACACTAAACTGGCGACAGCCAGGAAACTCTGGAGCCTTGTGTGTTACCACACGACCTGCCAGAGTGGCTTCAACCAGACAGCACTCGTTCTCTTTTTTCCTTAGGAACAAAATCAAATAAACACCATGCTTTAACTGCTTATATAGTTCTAAGCTTATGCCTGATCTTTGCCCGAAGTTTATGGAACAGCCGTCTAGCAGTTTACAGAGCCACATGGGAGCACCTGGCACAGGCAGCTCCCTCTCAGTTATTGTCCACCTTGCTTTATGTGGCAGAGAAGGGACCAGTTAAGCTCAGGTCACAAAACATGTCTGAATTCCTGATCTCTTCTTGGAAAGTCAAGAAATACTGTCCGATATGTAGAGTTTCATGAGGTAAAGATGCATGGTCCTGAGCTCAACTTTGTAGCTTGTGGTTGGTTCACAATGAGGGGTCTGAAAATATCCAAAGTACAGTGTTGACTTGGGAGAACAGACAGAGCAGTGAGAGCAGTCACCCCAAGTTGGTGTCCTGGCTGACCACCTCCTGATCGTCAGTAGTTCAACTAATGTCTGTACACTTCAGGTTTTCATCTTTATTTTCTTTTAATGGTGATAATGGTATGTATCGACTTCATCAGATTGTTATGAGGTGTAATAAAATGAGGGAGGAAGCTGGAAGTAGTGACACATGCCTGTAATCCTAACATGCTGGGAGGCTAAAGCAGGAGGATCAAAAGTTAGAGCCCCGCCTAGGCAATTTAGTGGCTTAGTGAAACTCTCAAAGAAAAGAGGGGAGACGCAGTTGGTGAGTACCTGCACAGTCCTCCCAGCCAAGATGGTAGTGTCTCAGTGGCTAATGGGTGAAGGAGGCTGGTAAAGTCTCCCAGGAAGCCAGCAGGAGAGGCCTCCATCCCAGAGGTGGGCCCAGGAGCTGCACAGAGAGGCAGGCACAGGCTCCACCTGGAAATGCAGTGAATTGTGCAGCAGAAGGGCAGGAGGGAGAGGGCCTTCGTGGACGGTGGTTCTAATGGAGACGGTTTACATTCCATCCTTGGGGAACCTTTGGGGTGTACTTGTGTGTGGGTAGGGCTGGCCTGGTGCCTGGGGAGTGACCAGGATGCTGCTGAAACCATGCAGTGCAGGGGATACAGGACCACCCTCCAGCAGCAAGTGTCACTGCTCTGGAGTTAGGTCCTTGTCCCTTTCATCTGGAAGCATTTTGCTTTGAGGAATGTTTAAACCTTCTCTTCAGCAGCGTCTAGTGGGTGGGTGTGGCTAGAGACCAGGTAGTGGCCTCCCAGCTGAGGGAAAGGTGGGGATATTCGATGCAGGCCTGTCCCTCTTGCCACGGCTTTACTCAACAGCACACAAGAAGGGCATCCTGAGTCCCAGGTTCAGATAACGTCCTCAGCAGGAATCACGCAGTTTTACCCCCAAACTCTTGATCTGAGGGGAACAGTGTGTGTGTGACTATCCGTGACATTGTGGGCTTGCGTTTGGGAAACTAACCCTGGGGACTTGTATTTCAGTGCCCATGGCTGTCCCCAAAACAACCTCGGAGACATTGAAACACAAAATCAACCCTTCGGCGGGGGAGACTGACCCACAAGCCGTTGACGTCTTGCTGTACACGCCAGGTACCAAGCTGTCTTACTGGCTTATGCTGCTATGTTAGAAATAACCTGATAAGTTTAAGTCTGCGTTTGAGGTCAGCCCTAAGAGAGGAGGCAGCACTGTGGTGGAAACAGGGTGATTTCTGCTCTTGGGTAAAATCCTGAGAGAGGGTTGATGCTGCCGTGGCCGTTCTAGCTCGTGGCTCTGGGCTGTGCAGCTGGGGAGCCCGGGGAGGTCAGAAGGTTCTATGGAGCGTTCCTCCCTGCCCGCTTCCCTCCGTAGCAGTTTGTAAGGCACCTAGCTCACGTATTCTCCCTTGGGAGCTACTGCATGGACTCCTGCTTCTGTCCCGAGGACCTGGTGTCCTGCCTGTTCATTGCGACAGGAATGGGACATAGGCTCTGTCACAGGGATAACCTGGCCAGTCCCTTTGTGGGGACAGAATGAACAGTGAGTGTCTTTGTTGCTCACTGTTGTGTGGTTCCCATTGCATTGGGTATGGTGACCCCACTAAGCTGTCTGACCAGTGCCGGCAGGCAAATGTAGGCTATGTGGGGGAGTCTTCTTTCAAGAGGGGGTTTTGTCCCTCACACTCCGTGGGTTGATCTGACCAAGACTCTGATGGCCTCACTAGATGTTGTACCACAGCAGAGCCAAGCCAGCTTGTTATAGCACTGACCAAACCCTGGGCTTCCTGCCTTGAGGGAGAAGAACCCAGACCCTTGCTCTCTGTGCCTCTGCTGCATCCACATAAAGGCCAGGGGCCAGGGAAGGGTAGGAAGCTGCTGTTTCCTGTGGCCTGGCTGCCACTTCTGGGGACTGAGGAGCTGACAGGGAGCAGAGCTTTGCTAGCCTGCATGGCCAGATGGAGGAGAAACTGGGCTTGGAACCACCAAGATGGGCAGTTCCTCAAAGCCATTAGCTTGGGTTAGAATTTCACATAAGGAGCTGGAAAAACCAAGTCTGTAGGCCTCAAATGGGCTGAGGCTCCCATGGGTGGGAGGAATGTGCCCTGGGTCCCCCACCATGGGGACCAAGAAGTAATGGAATAGATGCCTCAGAAAGAAGGCAGATCTGTGGCCCTGATCAAGGGCAGAGGTGGCTCTGCTGGGCAGGTGGTGCTGAGAGCAGTCTAACCACACGTTGGAGTAACGCTGTGTCTCCATGTGGGAAGATGAGTCCCAACCTACTTCAGCCTCTCACCGATTGAAGGGTACAGAAATCTACATGTGACAGGCATAGCAAACAACAGGTAACTAAAGCCAGCAGACTGCCAGATGTTTATGCACAAAGCATACCTGTGTGTGGAGGTGCTGACTGTGAAGGGAAAGATGGAGTTGGCTACACTGAAATTAAGGATTATTAAACATTATTTCCAGGAGTGAAAGCGCAAATCACAGATGGTAAAGGACATTTTGGCACAATAGAGTGGTTAGGGGTTCCTATCCAGACAGGGACATGGGACCCTCAAAAGTTGCTAGTAAAAAAAAAAAGGTGTCAGTAGATAAACACATTACAGAAAATGACATTCCAATGACCAGCAAAAACCTCAGCCTCAAGAGCAAGAACGAAAATGCCAATAAAATTATAAAGCCAACCACAAGCTGACCTAGGATATGGTGGCCTGCTTTGTAGTCCCAACAATCAGAAGGCTTAGGCGGGAGGGTTGCTTGTATCCAGAAGTTCAAGGCCAACCTGGGCAACACAGAAAGACTGTGCCTCATACAAACCAACAAAAAGCAAAGAAAACCCCCAGAAACTTTGCATCTTTAGAGTGGCCACTGGGTATTGGTGAAGCTGTGGAGTGAGGGGCCTGGGCATGCCCTTCAGTGTCACAGAAGTTGGTGGAAGCCCAGTGCTGTAGCCTCAGTGTCTCCACCTGACCACTGCCCTGTGTGCTGGGAGCCCACTGGCTCCTCCTCCTGTCCCTGCTCCTGAGTGGTTCTTGGGAGCAAACCCTCACTGCAGAACTAGTTCAGCAGTGCAGCATGTACTCCCCACCCCTGATCTAGTTCGGTCCATTCTGTGGTTCCCTGGTGGGCAGCCTGTTCACGAGGCACCAAGCTCTGTTCAGGCAGGCCAGGCTGTGGTTTCAGGCCTCTCAGCACCCCCGGCGCCCTGCACGGCAGCTGGTGCTCAGTATCACTGTAACACCCAGTAATGTCACACTGCCCCTGCCAATCCACTCAGAGGTTCCCTTCCAACACTATGGCCACTCTCCTCTTTAGGGCACCTCGACCCTGCAGAGAAGGTGGAGGATGCTCACCCCAAGTTGTGGTGCGCCTTGAGCGAAGGCAGAGTAGTGGTGTTTGATGCTTCCTCTTGGACCATCCATCAGCCCTGCTTTAAAGTGGGCACCTCCAAGGTGGTGAGTAGATGAAGCTGCTCAGCTCAGACTGCTGTGTGTGTGTGTCCAGGTGCTTACAAGGTCTGACACACGAGTGTGGTGGCCTTCAGTCTCCAGGGACCACATGGTCTGTAAATGGGAGGCCTGTGGTTTTTTAAGGCCTCCCATTTTTCAGTGAAGTGTAAGCTCGCCTTCCCCTTTTGCTTACATGTGCTGATTGAAGGTTAAGGTAAGGGCTTAACCTCCCACCCACCTTTGAAAACCCTGGGCTGCTTCACATGCCACAGTGCGGTGCACACGTGGTGGGTGACGCCTTGAGGTGACTGAAGACCATGGTCCTGGTGAACACTGATGTTTGCTGGTGAGGGCTGACAGGTGAGTCTCTTGGACTCAAAGAGGAGTGAGCTGCTCCTCTGGAGGCTTGAGTGGGCCTTTGTCTGCCCTGTGGACCAGGCAGCAGACACCACGGCTGTTGAAACACATCATATCTTCATCCTTTGAGTCACAACAAGCTTAGAAGATTTCACAGAAAGTACAACTGGCAACACGTTGAGTTGTGTGCCCTTGGCATTGCCATGGCACAGCTTGTATCATAAATTATATCAGCCTGTATACATAGCCCAGGACCCCTGCCTTGCAGTCTCTCCATGGGAAAACCCTATTCCTGGAGAATTAAACCTGTGGCACTCTGCTCAATGTGACAAGTGCCTCCTGTCAGTTGGCTTTCATTTTCCTGGTATTTGCAAGACCAAACTTTGTTTACTATGCTTTGTCAGTCACCTGGCACCCCGTGGGCCTCTGTGCACCTGTCCCTCGCTGTCTCTTCTTACTGGTGTGCATATGTTCTTTGAACCCGACGTCTGCATCCACATCTGCATATCCCACTTGGTGGCTTTATTCAGAACATCTAGGGACATAAAGGAACCCTTGCATCCTTCTCTTCTGACATGATGCAACCTGTTGAGTTCCTGTTGAAGGTGGAAAGACAGTCTGCTTAGTCCCATTAGGCCCTGCTGACGATCAACTGTGGTAGCTGGGTTTCGTCATTTAAAAATAATAGGACAGTTTGTGGCACCATGTATGCTTTCAAAACTGCTGTAAAACAGAAACACTGCAGACACTCTTCGGGGGGAGGAGAGTCACTCTTAGTGTCTGAGTGTCTTAGTGAGGAAGGTGACAAGACAGTGCTCAGTTCTTTCCATGTTCAGGGGAGCCTCAGTTGAGTAACAGGATTCATAGTACAGTAAGTCAAAGTATTTATGAAAGTTCAGTAACGCTTTTAACCAAACAAAACAGGAAAGAGAAAGGAGATTATTCTTATTCTAGATTAACTTTTTGCCCTTGGTTTTTCATTATAACATTTCAAAGACTTTTTAATAATGACAATTTTAAAATTCTAGTTAAAATAAAATTAGTAGCTACATTTTGTAACCATCCTTACTGTACTCCAGTTAGGCCAAGGGGCACCAAAAGCAACATATTTTTCAATTGTGTGAAAATATCTACCTCCCAGTTTCACAGCTGTTTCCTATCTTTCCATAAGAAAGAAACCTGGAGAATAGCTCAAGAAAAATGCTGCCTCACCTGAAGTGGGAAGTTCAAATTAGTTTTTATCTAAAATATCTTGGCCATGTAGGCAAGACATTTTACTAAAATTACACCATTCCTTAGATGTAAAAGTAAAGGGCTATTTTATTTTATTTTATTTTATTTTAAAGCAGAATATATTTATTGAGAGAAAGAAACCATCTGTCTGAGAGAGACAGAAGGGGCTCTGAGTGGGTTGCTGCGGACCCCATCTTTAGGAGTTTTATAGAGCAAAACCACGAGGTGAGCCAGGTCCAAGGTGGGGAAAAATGAGAACTCGCGGGACAGGCGGCCACGTGGTGGGACAGAACTATTGTCGGCCAATAAGATTACAAGTGTAATAACTCAGGTAAAATTGAGTAAATCGGGAGCAAATGGGGAAGCAAGTTGTGTAGCAAGTGGGCCTGAATACAGAACAGGGCCTTTGCCTGTAGAAAGGGCTCTTTTAAATGAATAGTTCTTATATTAACAAGCTGGCTTCCTTTTCTAAATTATAGGGATTTTTATAACTAGAATTTAAATTATTAATTTTTATTAAGAGATTTCTTTTAAAAAAAAAAGCTTTCTTTTTACTTAGAGATTATACCCACCATTGACACTGATTATATCTAGTATTGTATATAGTCCTCAACAACCTGCCAGAATGATGCTACTTTTACCCTTTGAAAATTTACGTGTACTAAAAACCATTATATATATATATATATATATATATATATATATATATATATATTGCAAACAGAACTCAGCACTTTGCGCTTGCCAGGCAGGCGCTGTGCTGCTGAGGCAGGAAGGCCCTGTGCCCTAGCCCCTCTATAGGTACTTGAAACCATGAGACATTTAATCAGTGGTATCATGTGGGCTGCATCATGGATGGAGACAGAAGAGGTAATCATAGCGCAGGTATCTGCTGCCTGACCGCCTCTGTTGGTACCAGCTGGGGCAGGTCAGGCCACTGGACTGACTGTTAGGTGCAGGCAAACAGCCCTACTCCATGTGGTGCATGACATTCTGATTCTTTGGTGTCTTAAGCCTTAATGTGCAATATCAAAAAGCCTAGGGATAAACAGAAAAACTGCTGACTTTTGGCCTTGGTAAGCAGCAGACCCCAAGGACGCTCTTTGGAAACAAAGAGCCCCATTGTTGGTTGTCCCTGTGTGGTAGAACTTCCTTTCTGCATTCTTCACAGCCATCTGCTAAAAGATTTATGTGTGACTCCACATAGGTACTCATGGTGGCTTCTTGGTTGTGCACAGAGTGGGAAAAGCTGAGGCTGACAAATGTCACCGTTTTCTCCTTCCACTCACACTGTAGATAAGCAGCCTTTCCACGTTTCCATGGTTTCCATATTTTTTGTGCATTAGTTGGTGATTTTGATATTTAAAGTGGCCCCAAGCATGGGTAGAGTAGTGTTCTTGTGTGCACAGAGGCTGTGACACACCCCATAGAGAAGACAGAGGGGTCATGTGAGCTTCGCTCAGGTGTGGTGATGGTCCCCATGGCTATGAGTTCAATATTAATGAATCAACAGTGTACACTCAGAAATCTATCTTAGGAGGAAACACAGAAACCTAAAACAAGGTCACATAACCCACTGAAGAAGATGCCATGATCAGATGCTCTGGGCCACTGCTTTTTGTAGCTAGGAACAAGGGTTCAGTACTGGCTTACTCGGTGTTTGTGGCACATTGGTGGGCTATAACTCCATGAACACTGAGCATTGTTCTCCTTTCCTGGCCTCCCCTTAGAACTGCATGGTGATGGCGGAGCAGAGCCAGGTGTGGGTCGGCTCGGATGACTCCATCATCTACATCATCAATGTCCACAGCATGTCCTGCAACAAGCAGCTCACGGACCACCGCACTGGTGTCACAGGACTGATCGTGCAAAATGGGAAGAAGCCCAGGTACACAGGCCAAGCAGGGAGGTAGACTTACTTGTTGGCTTTCAGGAGGGTTTCTCAAGGTGCGTGCACTAGGAACCAGGTGGGCGAGTGAGTGGATTAGCTGGGAGGTGACAAGCAAGGTCTGCTTTTGTTGTGGGTACAAGAGGGGTGTTTATCCTCTGAGACTGACCTGGCTTGGCGCCTGGCCTTTCTGCTGAGGTCAGGAACAGTGGAAGCCTGTGGTAGAAAGGCAAGCCTCCTATAAGAATAGCACCCATTAGCATCAGTTTCCTCATTTTCCCACTGACATTAGCAGTTTGCCTTTCTGTGTGTGAACACCCAAGTATTCAGCCTTGGCTCCATTTTAAATATGTCATTAAATATGTCCCCTGCATCCCACCCAAGTTACGTGCTGGCCAACAGTGTACAGACTGACCAGGACCTATGGGGTTCTTCCTCATGCAAGCTGTGGGGCTGACGTGCGTGGGGCAGCTGTGTCCCTTGACCTGTGTCTAGCTGTTTTCTGGATGGGGAAGATATCTAGGGTGCCATAATCTTCATTTTAAAAGTTACCCAGTGGACTTTTCCTTGTGGCTCTGCCTTCTCTTCTTCAGGGGATGCAGGAAAGAAAACTCCAGACGCCACCTGTATTAATCATTTTCCCAGTTGCTGGGGCAAAATACTCAGCACCCATAGTGTAAGAAAGGAGAGGTTTATTTTGGTTTTTAGAGGATTTAGTCCAAGGTAGAACAGCATGGTGGAACGGCTTGGTAAAGGGAAGAAGATCAACTTGTGGCAGCCAGGACCAGAGAGAAGGGAGGATCTGGAGACACAAATACACCCTCCCAGATCACATCCCCAGTGGCCTGCCTCCAGCCAGGTGTACCTGCTAGCAGCACGTTCAGCCTTGAGCTCATCAGTGAGTCAATCCCCTGATGAGTATTGTGCCTCTCCCATTATCCAATCACCTTCCAGCAACCCCACCCCTGAACACACAAGACTTTGGGGAACCTTTTAGATCTAAACCACAACAACACTGTAGGCACAGGCCAGTCCTGTCAAACTGGTATGCTTATCTAACTGTGTCCACCTGGGTCCCCACCCCAGCTCATCCCACCTGGGACCAAGTCATTATGGAGAAAAAGATTTGAAACACAAAACCCTGAGACTGTCCTGGTCCATGGAGGCTTCCAGAGAGGGCATGAGATGTCCCCAAGGCCACACAGATGGGTGGGTTGTGACCAGCAAGCTGGGGCCTCCCATGCCCATTGCCCTATTCTAGAAAGTCAGCATCTCCAGCAAGAACTGGTAGGGTCATTTCTCTGGCCTCATCTAGGGTCTTATGTGTCTTAGTTACTTTTCTTGTTGCTGAGACAAAATGCCCAACACCAAAAGTTAAAGGAGGAGAGGTATATTTATTTAGCTCACAGTTTGTAAAGGTTTCAGTCCATAATCAGTTGGCTACAAGGCAGGGTGGTGTGGAGACAGGTGTCACAGAGGAGAAACAGTCCATGGTAGGCAGGAGGTAGCAAATAAGCAAGGGACAACCACAGCTCTTTCTGTCCCTTTATATCTCATACAGGCTACTCAGGGCAGGCAGCACTCACACCCTTCCTCCTAGTGCGCTTGAGTTTAGCATTGCACCGTGAATCAATCCAAGCATTACACCTAAATCCAGCAGCCTCTGAAAAAAACCTCTATGATTGTGTAAAACTTTGGAGGATCATCTAGGAATAAGCCATAACACCGTGCATCCCTGCAGTCTCTTCCCAAGTGTCCTACTTCATGTGATCTCTCACCATGGCCTACCAAACCACACTCCTTTCTCTTGCACCCTAACAGAGCACCACGAGCGAGTACACTTAGGGCAGAAATGCACCCTGTTCTGGAGGCCAGAAGTCCAAAATCAAGGTGTTGGCAGTGCTGCGCCCCTTCTGAGCCCTTTGTGAAGAGTCTTTCCTTCCTGTGGCCAGTGGCTACTGGCCACCTGTGGTGTCCCTTGTGTGTATTGCAGGGTCCTCAGCTCCCCTGTGTGTAAGGACACACTGGTCATGTCCCATCATAGTGCTCCCATTTTAACTTATCCGGTCAGATTCTGAGATACTGAGTTTTGGGACACCACCGTATTTTCTCAGGGCCACGATCCAGCCATAACTCTAGTTAGTGTTATTATGTCAAGAATGCCCGCTCCTATTCTGCCCATCTGTGTCGTGTGGTGAAGACAGCACCTTGCAATATACATGTGCCGATGAGGCAGAGTCTCCGAGGTGGCCCTGGGGAAGGGCTACTTGGCAGGCGGGTCCAGCTCCCATGCCCCTCTCTAGGCTGACTGTCCTCCTGGCCCCTTCTTACCCCTGCTTTGCTTCAGATAGCCTGTGTCCTTGCCAGGCCCAGGTAGGACACAGGCATGAACCTGATAGTGGAATAGGTGACAAGATATGGGAGTCACGGATAGCACTGGCCACAATTCACCCTCCTGAAGCTGTAAACCCAATGCTGAGGTGTCCTTGCCCTCCTGGACTTCTCTTGGTGGCCCTTTGCTAAGACCAGACTGCAGGTAATGGTCAGCTGCGGCTTTACTTGCCAAGCCTGTGACCAGCTGGCCCATTCTCCTCTGACGTGCTCGCAGTAGTGGCATGTTACTTCACATCCCTGTGGTGGAGACTCCAGTGGTGGCTTTGTTTCCCCTGCGGTTGGAACACACCGTGTTGCAAAGGCCTAAATCAACACATGTGTGTTTTTGGTCCCTCCAGCGAGGTCTACTCCTGCAGCCTGGATGGGACAGTCCTGGCATGGAACGTCAGCACTCTGCAGGTGACCTGCCGCTTCCAGCTGCCCTGCTGTGGCCTCACATCCATCAGCCTGCATAGCAGCAGCCTGTGGTGCTGTAAGTCCAGACGGCCTGGCTCCCTGCCTGGGAAGGAAGGGCCCCTTTCCTGGTTACTTCTCTCTGCTCCCAGCAACCTTTCCCCTGCCCTACCCCTAGGCCTCCTCACACCTGCCCTTTCCCTGCTCTCACAGGGCCCTGCTCTGGGGGTGACCCTGGCCCAGAAGCTGAGGTCACATTGCTGCCGCTGGCATCCTCTACAGCCCTGTGTGTGTGTGTCATTCTCTCCTCCAGGGACCAGGTCAGCAAGGCCCTGGCGTGGTTACCTGTGCTCGTTCTGGCACATCCCTGTGGCCTTTCATGTCCTTGGAGCCAAGCCAACATTTTTCAGGGGTGATGGACTGTGCAGGCCTTGGCCTGGTAGCTCATGCTGTTTCTGAACACCCTAGGGCACAAATACTGCCTGCACTTTAAGGGCTTCCCCACCCAGCATTGCCAGATCACATGAGTAGCAATCATGAATTCCATGAATTCTTTAGTTGAAGCATATTTTACATATAGTAAAACACCCAAGGGTGCAGGTTGTTGTTGACAAAAGCAGAATTGTCCCTCAGTGCCTGCAGGGAACTGGCTCCAGCACCCGATAATATCAAAATTCATGGCTTCTTGAGTCCTTTGTGTCACATGGCACAGTGGTTATGTAGAACCTGTACATATCTTCTTATACCATGCAGTTTAATTGCCTCAAGATGTCTTATAATATCTAAAACAATGTAAGCATTTACATATAGTTACGCTGTATAGTTTATGGAACAATGACAGATGAGAAAGCCCATATATGTTTAGTACAGACCTGGATGTCTGTGCTCAAGACTGAACCTGGAACTGGTACAGGCTAGTTAAGTGCTCTAGGGCTGAGTTATACTCTCTGTTCATGATTTTTTTTTTCAAATAATTTCAAGCCACAGTTGATTGAATCCACCAATGTGAAACATACAGATACAGAGGGCTGACTACATACACAGCATAACTATAGAAAAATCAAGACACGGCACATTGCTACTACTGCTAAAAGTCCCTCTGAGCCCCCTTCCAGGCCATGCCTTGCCCTGCCCAAAGGGATGCAGTTGTTCTTCATTCTATCACTATGACTTTGGTTTTTCCACAACTTTCTATGAGTGGACCCTGAAATATATATTCTGTTTCATCTGGTTTTGTTCATTCAGTATGGTACTTTTTAGGGTTCATCTATGCTACTGCGAATGTCAATAGCTCATTCATTTTCATCACTGAGTAGTACGGTATTTTATGTGTCACCTATTCGCCCAGGGTAGACATGGGGTTGTGTTTAACTGTGTGAGGAACTGTTGGTTTTTCTCAGAGCAACAGCAGCATCCCACATTCCCACAAGCAGGGCATGAGGGTTCCAATTTCTCCATGTCCTTACCAACCCGCCTGTCTGCCTTTTTTGGTGACAGCCACCCTGGAAGGCATGAGGGACTCCGTGGTTTTGTTTACTCATCACTTGCACATCATCTTTTGGGAAATGTCTGTTTCATTTTGTTGTTCTGCAGTGCTAGAGATGGACCTGAGGGCCTTGCATCGCTGCTAGGTGAGCATTCTTCCTCTGAGAGCATCCCAGGCTGGGAACCCTTTGTCCATCAGTCTAGTTACTTTTGGTGTCACTTATCAAATGGTGGCTGTAACTCTGCTTCTTTTCTGTGTTTCTGCTCTTTTCTCTTTTTCTTTTGTTCTTCCTTTCATGCCTTGTTTTGGACTGCTTATTTTAATACTGACTTACTCTTGTCTATTGTCTTTATAGTTCTACCCTTTTATTGCTTTATTCTTTACTGGTTGCTCTAAAGATTGCAATGTGGGGGAAAAAAAGATTGCAGTGTGAACCCGCATCACATCTTACCCCAGATCCTATACCCCAGCTCACCCCACGTAACCCTGGCAGGCCTTCATATGTAAGCCAGGAAACTTGCCATGGCCTGTGTCCAGCCACCTCTCTTCCCCTTGTGCCGTTGTTGAAGACAGTAGCTTATTTCTAAGACCATGATAAACCACAGAATATATCTTTACATATTTTCCTTAGGCAGTCAGTGATCTTTTAAAGAAAGTAAGAAAACACTCGTTTTGTCAGTGTTGACATTCCTGGAGCCTCATTCCTCCCCGCATTTACAAGTTTTGTCTGCATCGTTCCCTTCAGCCTGAAGCATCCCCTCTGCAGGTCTTCCAGTCAGAGTCAGCTGGAAGCAGACATTAGCCCAGCAGCTTTTATTCTTCTAGCAGGATCTTGGATCGATTGGTTTCTAGCTGTCTTTGTCCCTGACCAGCAGTCTATACTCCTTCCTTGTTGCTGTTGGCTGAATACATTGTATCTGTTTGCTCTAGCAGTGAGGTTTTGTGCTTAGGCCGGAAGTCCTTTGTGCATAGCTCGGGGTTTACTCTCATCACTGGGGAAAGTTTAAATCTTCCTTGTCTCTTCCAATATGATTACACAACTGTTTATCACTGTTCCCAAGCTCTCAGGCATTGTTTTAATTTTGCTTCCTCTTTTCTCTCCCCTCTTTTCTCTCCGTGTGTTAGTTTGGATAAAACCTGTGTGTTACCTTTCTATCCCTGTTTAATACCTGAGAAAACATCTTAAAAGGAGGAAAGGTTGATTTTGGATTGCATTCCATGGTTGTTTTGGGCTTATGATGATGGTCACTGTGGGGTGTGCGGTGCAGCAAGGCCATTCATCTGCTGGTGGCAGGAAGCAAAGGGAGAAAGAGAAGGGTTAGGCCCTAAACATCCCCTTCAAGGGCCTCAACTTCCTTTCACTAAGCCCCACCTCTCAAGGGTTCTGCTGCTTCCCAGTAGCACTATGGCTGGGAAATATTCAAGATCCAAATGACAGCACCCTGAAACTTTCTTCTTCTGTGTCCTGTCTGCTACTAAACCCACTCAGTACTTTTTCACTGTAATTCCAGAACGCCCACTAGTGTTCTGGTGGAACTTTAGTGTTTTTCCTAAACTCTGTATGTCCTCACTTATTTTTATTTTTTAAATTTTTAAGCAGATTTGTTTGTCTGGTCCACTGTGGGGACAGTAGTCCCACATCTGTCCATATCTGCACCTTTGGTTGTTCACACAGCAGTGTGGGTGCTGAGTTCCGTCCTCTCCTCCTGCAGTAGGAGATGTAGCATCAGGGCGCCTGGGAGCCGGAGTCTGTGTTGGAGAGGAGCTTCTGTGGCCTCCAGGCAGAGCCCCACACCCGTCAACGGGCTTCCTGTGGTGCGTGGCCCGTGGCTCCTGCTGGCCAAGCATTCCTACTGAGCAGCCACCTGCCGGGGTCTTACTCATCAGCCTGAGTGGGTAACTGAATGGCTGCACAAAAGGCTTCCTGGAGGATGCTGCTGTTTGTGTATTAGGCCTCTGGCTCAGAGGTCCTAGTGGAGATATAAACCCAGATTGGCTTCTGAGCCATCAGGGTGGCCAGGGACCAAGGGGCCATTGTCCAGGTGAGGCTGAGGGCTGGAGGAGGGGGCTGCAATCTGAGGTTGTAGCAGCAGGAAGCCAATGCAGCATTTCCAGGTGGCGCCTCTTACCTACCAGCACTGGCATCCCCGGGCCTCTTGCTGGTGAAATGGTCCCTCCCAAGGGCCAGGCCTGTGCCTGCTGCCTGGTGAGCATAATGGCTGTCACTTTGTGTGGGGAGGGAATGGAGAGCTGCATGCAGTGACAGTACAAGAAAGAAAGCTGGGCAACACTGAACCTTTTCTTCAGGCCCCTCTGCCATCACTGGAGACGTGGCTCTGCCTCTTCTCTGGGCTGGTTTTGGTGGCTTTTATCTTGCAGAGACTGAAGATCTCAGTTTGCAAAAAGACATTTTACCTGAGGAAAGTTGCAACTGAGAGAAATACCAGCACCAAGCAAGGCATGTGCCCTGAACTGCGGTAGTCACTAAGTAGGTTAGGGACCACGGCATCAGGTGACAGAAAACTTAAAAGTGTTTGCTGGGCAGCTTCTGCAGCAGCTGCGCTTTCCAGCCACACTGCACAAAGCCTCAGAGGAGGGTGGAAGACTCCAGCTGTTTCCTCTCTGTAGAAATGGGGCCCACAAACTGGGCATAGTAGTACATGCCTGTAATCCCAGCACTTTTGGAGGCTGAGGTAGGAAGAGTACAAGCTAAAATCATGAATGAGCAACTTTGCAATATCACGTCTCAAAAAATAAAAAGGTGTAAAGATGTTGTACCTCAGTGGTAGAGCACCTTACCCCAGGGTTTGATCCTTATCTGGGCGACCAAAATGAAAAATAAATAAAAGGAAGAAAGAAAAGAAGGCAGGAAGGGTCCTTATAGTCACATGTTGCCGTGTAGACTGACGGAAAATGTAAGCACCTTGCCCACTCCCAGGTGTCACATGGGACGTGTACCACACAGCAGTCCCTCTGCTTCTGTATGCACTCTACCTGGTCCTCATTCCAGTCCTTTCCTGCCACAGGCATAGGCAGCAGCATCGTGGTCGTGACGATGCACGGCTTCCTGTGCCAAGAGCTGAGGCGAGACAAGGACCCTAGGGAGGCGCAGACCTCCTTCCTGGGCCTGCAGCTCCTTCCTGAGGTACCCTGCAGCGGGGCGTGGGCGTGGGCATGGGGCAGGCTGCCGTGGCGTAGCACAGTGCCAGCGTGACCTTTGTTTTAGCAGGGGCAGCTGTGGACTGCCTGTGCGGGGCGCAGTGAGGTGTGCATCTGGAGCTTGCAGGACCTGACCCAGGCCCCGCAGCAGATTTACCTGCAGGACTGCTCTGAGGTCAGCTGCATGATCCGTGTGAAGAGGCAGGTAAGGTGATCTGTGGGCTTCTGCCCTGCCTGGCCCCTCCTGCTGCTCCCGCCTTCCTGCTTCCTCTCCCAGGTTCCGTCTCTTCTGTCCCTAGATCGTCACACACCTTGGGTTCCATAGTGTTTACCATACTTAGAAACCAGATCTCCCCAGGGCTGCCATAGTAAATAATCATGGTCTGGGTAGCTTAGAACAAACCAAACTTTATTTTCCCATTGTTCCAGAGCCTGGAAATCTGAAACCAAGGTGGTGACACTTTACAGGCCCCACCATCTCCCACCTGTACCAAGCTGGGGACCAAACTTTTAACACCTGGAGCTTTAGGGGACACTTATCCAACCTGTAGGAGTGAGGCTCTGGGTGTGGCGCATCCTGGCGCAGAACTCTCCAGCTGTGGGGCTGTGAGACTGCAGCTTGCTCTCTTCCCAGATCACAAGCATGGGGAGCCGGAGGGTATACAGTCCAATCCCAAAGGAGAGAAATTAGAAGGAAAACAGAGTTCAGGTCCCAAGCAAACCTGAAACTCAGCAGGGAATTTCTATTAGAGCCCTCCTCCACCGGCTTTATTGACATATAATTAACAAATACAAATGATACCCATTTAATGTATACAGTGTTAATGTACAGTGTTTCTAATCACCACAACCAAGCTCATTAACATATGCATCACCTCACAGTTACTACCACGGAGTTTGTTTTTTGGGGAAAACTTTTAAAATCTGCCTCTTAGCAAAGGCAGAGTTATTAACTATGGTCATGTTATGCCCTAGGCTTTATGGCTTGGGACAGTCCACTGTAGCTTGAGGCTCCAGCCTTTGAGCCCATCAGGTGGCCCAGCCTCTGTGGCACCAGGAAGGACATGAATTTGGGGGTGCATTAGCTCAGGCACTGGGTCCAGCACCATACATCTTCCAGGGGCTCCCTTCCCAGCTGACACCCTTCCTGTTTCTCCCTGGCAGATCTGGGTGGGCGGCAGAGGGCTGTCACAGGGAAGACTCAAAGGGATGATCTACGTGATCGACGTGGAGAGGAAGGCGGTGGAAAAGGAGCTGGTGGCACATGCAGACTGCGTGAGGACCCTGTGCTCTGCCGAGGACCGATATGTGCTGAGTGGGTCAGGCAGAGAGGAGGGCAAGATTGCCATCTGGAAAGTGGAGTGATGGTGGGCAGATGTGCAGGCGGCAGCCTGCCCTGCCAGCTGCACAGGCCTCTCTGGAGCTGTCCCCACAGCAGAAGCCCTAAGGGCTGAGCAAGGGCTGAGCTACGGGGTCAGTTCGGGAGCAGTCTGGGCCTGTGTGGAGGGTGTCCTTTTCCGTGGGCCCATGACAAGACCTTCCGGCCTGCGCAGTTCGAGCCAGGTACTCCTCAGGCTGGTGGCTGCGGCTCATTTGGATAACAGCTACCTCTTCTGGGCAGCTACCATGTGTGCTGTCTGGAAAGTTCCAGACTATATAGCCAGGGTCAGCACTGTTTAGCTGAATCACAGGTGACCTGGAGCCCCTGGTGTCTGGTTTTGTGTCTCTTATACTTCATTCATTCTTAGGTGTCACCAGAGTGACAGTGGCTGGCCACCTACAGTGTTCCAGTGACTTCTAACTTCCAGCCAGTCTTACGGGAGTTTTACAGTAACCACTTTGTGGTTGAGCAGATTTGCACTGCCCAGGCTGCCCCCTCAGAACAGGTGACCTGCCTGGAGCGAGGGGACAACACTGTGGGTGGATTTTTCTAGTCAGGGCTTGGGCTCTTTTTTTCTTTCCTCTCCTCCCTTTCCTTTCCCTCTTTCTCCCTCTCTTCACTTTTCTCCTTCCTTCCCTCCCCCACTTTGGGCAGCACTGGGATTCAAACTCAGGGCTTCAATTTTCTGTTTCTGTTTTGAGTCCATTTTTCTGTTTTGAGACAGGCTCTTGCTAACTCACTAAGTTGCTCAGCCTGGGCTCAAACTATTTCCCACCTCAGCTATTTCCCAGAGTGCTGGGATTACAGGTGTGTTCCACTATGCCTGGATTCTTTTCTTTTCTTTTTTATGAATTCTGAGTTTTTATAATGAAGAAACCTAGAGACTTTGTTTCTACCAAAGTTACAGACAGGTCTGTCTAGAAGAGCAGGCGCTATCTTATTTCCAGAGTAGCCGTCTTCCCAGGGCATTGCCTACTGACCTGCGTCTCTGTAAATGTGCGTGTGTATATGTAAGTGATTCTTTATTATGTAACTGAAAAATTGCTGTAAATAACTAAATATTTGCAAAAAGGACTCTTTGCCTATTATTATGCTGTGATTAGTATTTCATTCCTGAAGTGTTCTGTGAGGATGTTTTGGGTGTAGTTGCTGAACCTGGAGAGAATATTTGTCCCTCTGAACATTACCAGGGCACGTGGCCTGTCACTGTGGACCCATCATGAGCTCAGACACCAACCCCCTAGAGCTTGTGCCTTGGCCGTCAGGACACAGCTGAACACCAGGCAAGAGCCTGCCCACCGGCAGACAGGCCGCCGAGTGTGTCTGCTGATCTCCAGGAACAGGGCCACACTCCAGCCCGCAGACGTCTCCTCGTGGACACCTAGCTTGGTTCAAATGAACGATGTCATTGACTGATATTTCCTCCAGGGTAAGGGCTTTGCATAGCCACTGGCTCTTCGGGGTATCCTAGAATGCAGAGCAAAGCGTGGTGTCTGTGGAGGGGTCCCCAACTTCCAGGAGGGGGACTTCGCGAGCAGTGGAGGGTAGAGGTTGAATTTTGCTTTTGTAAACATGTGGAACCTTAGAATGAAAGTCTATTAAAAAGATGTGTATAAATTATTTAATGCCAGTCCAGATGTAACCAGCTATTTTCAGCTTGTGAATAATAAATTCATTTATTTGATAAATGCTGACATCCACTTCATTTCAGCCGTCGTTGACTGGAGGAAGAGGTCTTGAAAATAACCCAGGACTTTTTGAACTTGTTCTTGTTTCATTCTAAGCACCAATCAAGTTATGTCAATGTAGGCTTTTCATTTCTTTTAGTCATAGTGATAATTTCTAAGATGTGTATGACAGTGATTGTATTTGAAACAACCAGTGCAGAAAAACCCCACAGGCTTTTAGGAAGTGGTCATTTATATAAAGAGGAAAAAGCAGTGAAGTGGGATGAGTGGGCAGAGCAAGTGCTCGGTTCTGTACTGATGTAAATTGCATCTGGCTAGTGGGCTTCACCTAGCAGTAAGGGGCAGTCTGGTGTGCCGGCTTCCCCTGTGCCCTGGAGAGTCTGTTATGAATGATTTGTCATGGGAAGGGCCAGAATGAGCGGGTTCATTAAATAGACTGTGCTGCCTTCCTTGCCTTGGCTTTAGCAACTTAAATTGGCACAAAAATGTTGCTTTTGAACCAGAAGCTATTGTATTTTAGAGTAATTTCAGCTGACACAGGAGAAGAAAGCTGGGGGGGGGCTAGAAGCACCCTCCCTTCACTGAGGCAGTGTGGGGGTGACAGTTCCATGACTCGTTCTTGGAAAGTGTTTGTTGCCTCTTGGTGTGGCCCTTGGAATGTGACTGTAATGTCTGCATTGAAAGCACATGACTTTGTCCACCTCTGAAGAACTCCTTAGGGAAAGTCCAAGTGGCTGAGGAGGGCAGAGTGGCCTCTGTAGAGAACCCTTCCAGGTCCTTGTCATGATCTGGGAAGTTTATACCTGTAATCCCATGGAAAAATCACTGGAATCTTGGCAAGTTAATACCTATCTACCACTACCAGTGTGACACATACCGAGAATAAAGACACTAAGGCATATTTATAGTAGTGGGGAGCCATGAGGGTTCAAAGTCCAGCTAGGGTGATGTTTCACTGGAACACAGGCCTCAATCCAGGCTGAACCCAGGTTTTATTAATTCTCGATGAGCGGAGGGGCTCTGGATGAGTGATAGAATGCCAGGAAGTACGGGAAGTCCATGAGTGCTGTGAGCTGGGCTAGGTAGGCGGTCTGACATCACCTCTGCAATCTGCAGAGAGAACTATATGCAGAAAGAGTCATCTACATAATGTAATTCCAGGTAGTAGCTAATGTTTTGGGGTTGGTGCTTCAGCTCTGATGTGTAATCTTACATGCCCTGGGAAGTCATAGCCTCTTATCTCAGCTGACAACACGTGACAGCGTGGACTGTGGCTCTCCCTCTCACCTGGTTGGCTCACATAAGTTTTTTGGGAGCTATGGGGTGGGGTTTTGATATAAAGACTGCACATTAGCACCTGGGCTAGACTGATTTGCACTGCTTAAAGCCAACTGAAGGGATAAGGAAAAGTCCTAGCCAGCTCTGAACATATCAACACAGAGAAACAGGGCCACGTTTTGCCAAAATAGAGGTAATAGCTCTTCTTTCAAGGAGAATTGTCCAAATGGTCCTCCACAGGCCTCTATTTACATTTCTTACAGGAATGCCACAATATCATTGAGGATGAGACAGGCATAGGAACATTGCTGCCACTGAGTATAAGGTGACTGGGGCATACGCAGGACAGGGATACAGTTTTGGTGCCTCAGAATAGAGGCTGCCTGGGAGGCAGGGCAGGTGGATCAGGGCCTGAGCTGAGCTTAGCTGGGGGACCTGGCCACATGACTTGTGTTTCTCTGCCTGTGTGCAGAGCTGGTATGAAGCCTGATGGGGGGAAGCTGAACTGCTGGGCACCAAGGAAATGCTCAAAGAACATTTCATTCTGGGCTGCTTCCTGGGCTTATGTGAAAATATTAAGGAACAGTAAATTCAGAAGCTACTGCAGTAGCCTTCTAAAGATACACCCATGTCCTAACCTCCAGAACCTGTGATAATGCTCGTTTGCAAAAAATGTCTTTGTAGATGTAATTAAGGATTCTGAGATGAAATCAATGGCAAATATCCTGAGGAGGAGAGGAGAGACACAGAGATGGATACACAAAGAACAGGCCACCTTGAGATGGAGCAGGGACAGGAGGGCCCACACCTTGATTTCAGACCCCTGGCCTTCAGAACTGTGAGGAAATAAACTTTTCTTGTCTTAAACCCCCAGTTTGTTGTTACTTTCTGAGCAGTCACAGGACACTCACACAGCTCCCATCTATTGTGAGCTTGCTCTGGGCAGTGCTCACCAGGTGTCTCAAATGCATGGTTATACATAACACTAAGTGACCCGGAATACTGGAAGTATTGTTCCCCTGGTGCATGCCAGGGCACCCTGCCTCCAGTCCTGACAGCAAAGTAGAAGGCAATAGGTTATAAATAAATATTTCTCCTTTCCAAGAAATCAGGGGCAGTTTTTCTTAAAGAAGCATCTAGAGCTGGCGTACCACTGACAGACAGGAGGCTTTGCTGGCAGCGTGAGGCTGAGAAGGGCTTCCCTGAGAGGTCAGCAGCCCTTGCCTTCCTCAGCCAGTGCCCCGAGGGAGGACAGGGTGGACTCACCTTGTCTGGTGGTGGAGAGGAGGAGCTCTTCCAGTCCTGCGTTTTTTCCTGAAGATGAGGAAGTGCATTTGTGGCTATGGATCCTATGAGTAGTGGCCAGCTAGTGGCCAGGGCACTGCTGCCATGTGGAGATGGCTGGGTGGCTCAGGTGTGGTGAAGTAGGACAGCAGTGTACTGAGCTGAGCCCGAGATCTTAACAAAATGATGTACCAAAAATAAAGTAGGAAAGCAATAACAGAGGAACAACAAAATAAAAAGAGAAAAACCAGATGTGACAAATAGAAAATAAGTAGCAAGATGACAGACTTAATCCTATGCACACTGGTGTGAAAAGGCAGATTGTCAGACTTGATAAAAATGAGATCCACCTCTATGCTGCATATTCTGAGATGTACTTGAAATACAGAAAACATGAGTAAAAGATGAAAAAAGGTATACCATGCAAATAATAAGCAAAAAAGCTTATAGCTATATTAATGTCAGATAAAACATACTTCAGTGCACAAATAGGAAATGTATAATGATAAACTGAGTTAATCAAGAGGACATGATCTTACATAGGATATCATATATTTTAGGATGTCATACTAATAATAGAGACTTAAGATACATGAAGAAAACATGATAGAACTATAAAACAAAATAGACAAATCCCAAACCTACCTGGGAATGTTGATCCACGCCTGCAATCCCAGAGAGCAGGGCAGGAGGATTTGAGGTCAGTCTAGGGTACCTAAATTTGAGGCCATGAAGGATTACATAAACAAGATCCTCCCTAACACCATAGGTGGAGACGTTTAACATCCTTCTCTCAATGACTGACAGAACAAGTAAACAATGAGGAAGGATACAGAATTCAATAACCCTGTCAACCAATTGGACCTGGCTCTGAATACTTCACAGAATGATAGGTGAACACTGCTCATCCAGTTAGAACATGCTGGACAATAAAATAAATCTGAAAAGAGTTACAACTTGTAGAATATATTCTCTGACCAAACAAACTGAATTAGATATCAATAGTAATAATATATTTTATCTAAAATTCTTTTTTTTTTTCCAGTACCAGGGATCAAACTCACAACCTCACGCTTGCCAGGCAGGTGCTTATGCCACTGAGCTAAATTCCCGGCCCCCGTAATAATACATTTTAAAACTCAACAAATTCAACCAGTAAGCAGCCAGCCGCCCTGGGAAGTGACTGTGGTCTGGGGAGCCATGGCCACCCCAGGGTGGGGAAACAAGAAGTCAGAGCGTTTCCTGAGATCTGCGCCATGCTGGAACTTAGGGCACCGAGCCAACCAGTAAGCAGCCTTCTGCCCTGGGAAGTGACTGTGGTCTGGGGAGCCATGGCCACCCCAGGGTGGGGAAACAAGAAGCCAGAGCGTTTCCTGAGATCCACGCTATGCTGGAACTTAGGGCACCGAGCTAACCAGTAAGCAGCCTGCTGCTTACCGGGGCGCGGGCTTAGAATGAAACATACCACCCCCCACCCCCCCACCCCCGTCCAGGGATCTGGGTATCTCTTAGTAGGTGACCATAT
>PVJX010010624.1:0-56268 GCA_004027295.1 Dolichotis patagonum
TCTTCTGGTCCCAGGGCTGAGATAAGCGATTATGGAACTTTAATGGTAGCAAGCTGTACCTCAGAAAACACACTAAATTTAGGTCTGCATATTTATTGTTTAGAAAAAGCTTTCCAAGTGTTATATGCTAGAAATCTAATCTCAAGAGATTGTTGTTCTGATTCTTGTTTCATTTCCCTCACTGTCCTGCCCACAATCTACCGAAGCATAGGCATCTGAGCTTAGAGGGGCGGGACAGCATCTGACTCACAACACAATCACATCCTGACATTGCCACAAGGAAAGGGGTCAGGAGTACACAGGTACATTCTCAGAAGAGGCCACGTCTGGCCTCCAGGATCAGTTGAGGGAGATAGCCAATCACAGCTCACATCTTGCCTCCCTGCTCTGCCAAGTGAGAGCTGATCTTCCATGGAAGTGACTCACTTATCAGGGCTCTAAGGTCACTACATATTTATGGACATCTCACAAATCCTTGGCAGTAGGAAAGTATGTACTTTGAACCCTTATCAACAGGTCAATGCTCAGCTCTTAGGGACTCCCTTCTCTTCCAGGAGGGCCCCTCCATAAGCCCTCCTTTTGGTTTGCTCTTCATCAGCTACATAAAATCAGTGGTGTCCATAATGCTTCCCAGCAGTCAAGAGGTGACTCCACAAGGCATACTTTGCAACATGACCTGTTCATCCACTCCCATTCAGAGCATGTGTGATCCTAACATTTTCTCACAGCCCTGGGAAATAGTAAGCTTTGCCACTCCACTTCACTTTAAAGAAAACTAAATAGTGATTTTTGAATCCTCATGGTGGTCTTAGGGATCCCTTCTAACCAGATCATGTGAATGCAGGTGGCTGCTCATCCTGGCAAGGCAGTTAATCCTTCTCCCTTGGCAGAAACAGACTGTTGACAAGGCCAATTATTTACATAAAATTATGTAGGCAGAAAGTGTTGCCGTGCATCATGAGTCAGACAGGAGAGCTTGCCATATCAATGCAGCTCTTTTCAGTACACCTGCTGGAAATGGTATCCCTGCCCAAGGGACCTAACCATGTATGGTTATAGGTTCCCAAACAACTAAGGGTCCCAAAGATACCTAAAATAACAGCTCAAGAAAAATATACATAGAAAATTTGTCTCAGAGTTGATGATACCCTTTCAAGTTCTAAAACCTTCCATTTTTAAGGATAAAATAAAGATGCCATTATTTTCTCCTGAAGACCAAAGTTCTAAAGAAGTGCCAATCTAGATACGGTGGTACATGTCTGTAATACCAGATGCTTAGGAGGCAAGACAATCATGAGTTTCAGGCCACCCTGGAAAACTTAGCAAGACCCTCTCTCAAAATAAAATAAAAAGGGCTGGGGTTATAAATCAGTTGTAAAGTGCTTATGTAATATGTGTGAGACCCTGGCTTCATTTTACAACACACACATACACACACAGAGGAAGTGCCAACTCTCACTTCAATATTCAGCATGGCTAGTGTTGGCAGTCGGTTTTCAAGGATTCTTGGCTAAGTTATAGTTTCTATTTTTTAGCCTTCTTTTTAGTACATTATTTTATAAAGATTCATCTATGTCATGCTCACTTCCAGTGGCACATATACTAAGATTCATCTATCCCTACAATCCACAGTAGGGGTCTAAAATATCCTCACATTATTTTGAAAGGAAAAGGCTCAAATTCATGCAAGCTTTAATCTACATTAATGTGTGAGCACCGTCTTTCATATATTCTAAGCCCTGGATAGGATGTGTTGAGTTTATATATAGAATCTGACACATTAAGTATCATCCCTGACACATGCAGAGTCTCTAGCTTTGGAAGATAAATAAATAAACATGTGAATAAGTGATCCCACTAAGCTGAATTGCTTTAATGAAAAGATGTAATTACTACATTTTATATAATTTTGAATCATGTCCTGTTCATAAATGCATCTCGCTAGGTATACACATTACATATTTTTCTGTATTAAACTAATTTTTCAAGAACTTGTTTCTGTCAAATGAGCATAGATTTGCTCTTGTGGATACTGGTAAGTGACATTGCTTCAGAAATAGTATTTCCTGTGTCTTTCAGGAGGACAGTAGAAATGATGATGTATGGCTATCAGCAGCTAAAAATAGTCTGTAGCTTCTAATACTGTGAGGAAGTTTAGGAGTGCTTGACTGAGTTCCAGACTTAGCTTTGATTGTTGATGAATATTTTCTTTTTTGGTAGATAGCAGTTGCCACAACATAATGGGGTGAAGGAACAAGTAGTGGTGAAGTCATGATGACTCCTAGATACTCTGTATTTATGGAGTTTGATCTCAAAAGAAAAGATGATGTAAAAATCATTTGAAAAAAACAAAATGAAGGCATTGTAAATGGAGCAAGGAGTAGCGAAGGATATTCAGGAAGATCATTTTTTTAAAAATTTTATTTAAAGAGAAAAAACAAAAAAGAAAACAACCAAACAAAACAGAAAAGGGGTAGCAACAATACAGAATTCCAAAGGCAAAAAATAAAAGAACCACAAGAACAACAACAAAACAAAAACAAAAACACTAAGAAATCACCACTTGATAGGTTACATACTGTCATCATTGGACATAGTTGTTCAAGTTACAAAATTAATGCACACAAAGTAGACATTCAAACAGTGAGACTATTATTAACAGTTCTGCTCAACAATCTAACAAATTAAACAGTAATGTGGTCATCTATCTTACACACTTAAACATACATTCAGTTATATCCTTTAGAGCACTTTCTTTTCCCCTCTTTTATATATATATATATTTTTTTTTTTAATTTTATTTTAAGGGGGGTAAAATTAAACACAACAAAACAATAGAACAGGACTTAAGAAAGCATAAATTTCAAAGCTATACAACCAGGGATCTTCACTGTCATATTGTCTCTTGTTTTCTCCCAAATAGTTTGCATATGGGAAGCTCATACTAAATACCATAGCCAATTTTTTCACAAGATGTGTAGTTAACTGGCTCCCACTTGCTAAGGCGGGGGACATGGGACAGGCCGACATGAGATGTCTGATTCTCAGCCTGCCCACCGGCAGGATTACAGCCGCCCCCCCAGAAAGGGGAGGAGTTCCTTGTTCTCCCGGCACCCCGAGTCAACTGCATGGTGCAGGTCCCATCGCGCCAGGGTCGCTCTCCTTCAGGCCACCGAAAGTCGGCCACACTCACAGCCGCCTCCAAGAGAGGGAAGAAGCTCCTTGCTCTCCTGGCACCCCAAGTCAACCGCACTGTGCAGGTCCCGACGCACCAGGGTCTCTCTCCTTCAGGCTGCCAAAAGTCTGCCACACTCTCAGCCGCCCCCCAAAGAGGGGATGAGCTCCTTGTTCTCCCGGCACCCCGAGTCAACCACACGGTGCAGGTCCCGAGGCACCAGGGTCTCTCCCCTGCAGGCCCCCTAAAGTCCGCCATACTCACCTGCTATTTCTTTCTGATGAATTGACCATTCCATTTCCAAAGTTCTAGAATGGCCAACAGACCACAGAAAGAATTCTCTTTAGGCTCCTGTTTGAAACCAGCAGCTACAGCAATCTGCTGGCCTTGCTTCAGGACCGTCAGGAAGATCTTGAGGCACCCTACCTTTCTCCTGGAAAGTAGGGAGGTTATCATGAGCTGAAAGTAAGCCAGGGAACAAGGCACTAGGCCAGCCTTAGAGGTGGTTGGTGCTGTATGCTGGAGTCCAGTCACAAAGGGGAGCAGCGCCATGTCCACGTGATAAGAGGAGAGCGAATTCCTCAGGCCTTGAGAAAAATAGTTAAGTTTGATGAGGAAACTCCATTCCCAGCCAGACTCAGGTGGGTCACGCCCAAGGTACCAAACTAGAGCAGGCCAATTAAGCAAGCTTTACCATCTTACTGCACTCATGTTTAACAACAGATGTCTGGAAGCACATGTTCTTGTGAATAGACAAAAGTCATGGAGTTTATTAAGCATTCTCATTTATTAAGCATTTTCAGGCAGACAATTATATTAACATGTCTGAAATAAAAATTTCAATGCTATTTAAAGCTAAATTAAGATATCCCTGAGAATGGAAAATGCAGGACAGATCCAAACCACAAATAAACTTAATTAAAATGTTTATTTTTTTGAAATATGAGTCAAGGAAAATATTTGCTTTGTAACACATTCTATCATAATTTTTAAAATGAATTACATTGGCTAATAAGCCATTTCAGGCATATCTTTAAGAATAAAACATCTGCAGGCCTTGCTGAGAGAAGAAGGGACCCTGTTAACAGAGCACGTCTCAACATCTTGTCTGCACATTGAGTATTACTTTCTGCTTTGCCCTGAGCATCCAGTTTCCTTCTGTCAGTGCTAGTTTAGCTGCAGAGTTGCAGATGGCACAGTTACCCACTCAGCAGCTGGTACCCTCACCTTTCAACCTTAAAATAATTCTAAGATCAATTACTGGAACAGTCCTGTTAATTAACAGTCATAAGAAACTTAAATCTGCTTAGGAATGGCAGATTTTGTCTTTTCCAAGCAGAGATCCAGAAGCAAACTGGTTTTGAATCCTTGAAATTTCATGAGAAAATTAAGAATCGTACTCCTGACCCCATCACTAGTACTCACCCCTTACTTTGGAAAGCTCCCTCTGAGATATCCCCAGCCCCTGAAATTCTTGACTTACCCCAGAGATGAAGGAGGCATTCCTCTTTGTCTTTCTCACCTTGGCCTGCTGGTAAGGTTCAGGACTCCCTGAGACTAACACCAACTAGGCAAGGGCATCAGAGAGGAAACATTCACAGATGGCTTTGGCCAAAGACAGGAGCCAGCTCAGAGAGTAATTGGCAGGGTTGGATGTGGGTAGACTAGGGCAATCTGGGAACTCAAACACTCAATCCATAGGGTACATAGTTTGCTTCACTACTAAAGACATACACAGTTTAGATAGAATTTAAAAAAAAATGGTATTTCTCCAACATAACTTTCAGAACTTGGCTCCTCATCCAAGGCATGAAACCAATAAATGTTTCAAGTGCCTATTCCCAGTTCTCCAGTGATCCTTTCAAGGCTGAATCAGCCTGGTGAGAGGAGAGAAGGGTGTTCCTTAGGCACTCACAAGGGCTTCAGTTTCCCTGATCATGAGGAGAGAGAGAGTGGTACTGCATCTTGTCGTATCCGCCCTTATCCACTGTTTACTTCCTATGGACCTGGCCAAGGGTGACTAGTAGGGTCTGTCACACCCACATACCTTTCCTGGCTGATGAAAACAGCACTTTTTCCAGAGCAGACAGAGGAAAGGTGGCACCCTCACCCTTCCCCTGCCTATAGGAACGACACTGCCCCTGACCTCTGGCAATCTCTGGTAGGAGGCTCTCCGTGCTCAGCACACCCACCTTCCTGTTCCCCTTGACATCTCCTTGTGATCCTCCCAACAGATCAACAGCCTAGTAGAACTGGGCTCAGCCTCAGGGGCCAAAGCAGGGAGGATAGTGTGAAGTAGGTAGGACAGAAGGAGGAAGGTACCCAGGCTCTTACAGTTTGTCCATTAAGTTCCCTTTCATTTCCCTTTCATTTGCTTTGCTAGTTCCACTGGAACTGTGCTTGTCCCCAAAGCCATGCTTGGTCCAGGAGCCTGCCTGCCTGCTAAGAAAGATATGTCTTCTGTGTAGCAGTTCAGGCAGGAGCCCCTTAGAGCCAGCCTGTCAGTGACTGAGTCAGAGATGACTCCAGAAGGGAAGATGAGACCATGTACAGCGAAGCACTGTAGGAGCTGGGTGGAGACAGAGGCAACACAACCCAACAGAGATGCAGAAGTCTCAGACACAGAAAGACTGAGAGGACCAGGTTTCACTGCCAAAGCTGGCTCCAGCCCAGCCCCTTCTGGAGCTGCTGTGGCCCTAGACTTCCTGAGCCTGGCTGAGAGAGTCAGTGGTGCTACCATCAACTAAGTCATGCAGTTTCTCCACTAGGACTTCAGAATCTGACTCTCACCTGAGGCACACAACAGTGAAACTAGCTCAGTGCCTACTTCTGGTTCTCTCAAGTTTCTTTCCACGCCTTCATCCCCTTGGGACAGAAGAGGTAGAAAGGTTCCTTAAGCACACAGACACACACAAGAGCTCCTGGAAGACCCTGAGCAACCTCGGGGTCACGGGTGGCTTCTGTAAGTCAGCACTCAGATGAGATGTACTGTCCAGCCAGGTGCCAGTGTGGCCAGCCTCACCTGGGCCTCCTCAGAGGACCACAGAGCACCCAACCTCCACAGCAAACCTCTCCATAGAACAATCCTCAATGCACAGAGACTTAAGCAAGTTGGGAACATGGGGACAGACTTTGACCACTCATCAGAATAATACGAATCTAAAACTTCCTTTGTGACCAAAATGAGGAATAAAAGATGACTGTCAAATGATGAACAATATAACGCTTTTGGACTAGAAACAAAAGACAATATTAAGTATGACATGAAATCTTAAGAACCTTCATGAGAATCAGATTTGTCTCAAAGTAGAAAACTTGCTACTGCATGAGCCTGTTGTGTGGACACAGGGGGCACAGTGGGTGTATCAGCCAGCTGGTGGGAGACGACTCTTTACTGCAGGGATGTTCACCTACACATGGGCAATTGCTGATGGTGGAAGTATGACAGGTCAATTTTTCAGTTTCTTGACCAGAGCCCCAAGATAGCCACGTAAGAGTTGAGCCACTCTCCAAAGTGGCTGTTGTCAGGACACTCGAGCACAAGAAGGACTGAAAAGTACCTGGCCACTATCCACATGATCCTTCCCTGGGCTAGACCCAACAAATCAACAGGGAAGTAAAACTGGGCTGAGCCTCAGAGTCCACAGCAAAAAGGACTTGGTGAAGTAGGAGAAACAGATGGAGGAAGGTAGCATCATGGGCATAATTCATCCCCTCTCTGAGCCAAGATCTTGCTGGCAGCTGACAAGCCTGCTAAGTGAATCCAGGGAAGACATATCCACATGTCCCACACTCACCATCTCACAACAAGGTGAGACTTGGCCTGGGTCATCTAGGCTCTGCAGGCTGCTCTGAAGTGGAGGGGCAATGGCGAGGTGGCACCATGGTGGGGGAGGTTACTCCTTTCCCCAGGGCATCATCTGGTCAGCATCCCTTGAGAGGAGTAAGAGGTACTCTGCTAAGTGGGACTGTAGTTAGGTAGGCCCATCTCTCAAGGAAGACTCTTTGGCCCTGAATAAGACAGGTAACCAAGAACAATCTCACATACATTTATCACTCTGTGGACCCTTCTCCCAAGAAATCAAGCAAAGCCTGATATAGTCAAGGAGTCATCACAAGAATATGAGATTTGGGACTGTAGTATTATGACCTGGCCCACAGGACTCAATCCCTAGCAGGCTCCAGCCAGCCCATGCCCTACCTCCAGCTTGGGTGCAATCTCATGAGAGCGTTCCCGTCCAAGGACAGACCCTTTCCCAGTGACCTAAGTACTTCCATGCAGTTAAAGACAAATCCATGTTACTGTAATCTGGTTTTTCATGGCTCTCCCTGGAACTCACAGGTGAGCATGCTCCTGTCCTGACCCTTAGGGTACATCCAAGAGTGAGCCCTCAGTGACGTAGTTGTCCAGATCATTCAACCAGGAGCATAGCCCTGATTTGCAATGGCCACTAGCAAGCCACACATGATGGGCCAAGGTAAGCAGCCTCTGTGGCTGCCCAGGCCAGATGGCACATTTCCCACCCTCCTGGTTGGCCTAGGTTCACTGCCCTGCAGTGGGGACACAGGCAGCCCAGTTGCTGCAGTCAGATGAGTTAGTGAGGCAGGTAGTACATACCTTGGGCCAGAGTAAGCACAGAACTGGGGGCAGACCTTGTGGAATCAGCGAGATGTGACTTTGAGGGTGAACAGGAAGGTCCTTGCTAGAGCCAGCCTCATGGCTAAGAAGTGTCAGGGCAGGAAGAAAAAGTGGGTCACCTGCCCAGGATAGACAGCACCACTACCATGAGAAGCAGGAACCTTCATGTGTGGTAGCTGTTGGGCTCTCAGAGCAGGAATGAGAACCAAGACCAGGACCCTGGGTCCTTATGAGCTACCAGTGATGGCCTGACACATGTGGCAATGATATAACTCTAGGCCGTGTGACATGGCTGACTGCTCCTCTTCTGCTAAGTGTCAATATCAAAAGTGGCCCTGGACCAGAGCTTGACAGTCCATCCTGAGCCTGCATATCACAGAGAGGCCACCTAAGAACCAGTACAAGATCATGGTCAGAGAGCTAGAGGGAGAGAACAGAGCTCTACAAATATAGCCCTACAGAATTTCTGCCCTTTCAGAGATTTTTAACCCCAAGTGGCTTGCAGTATTCAGGCATTGGGTCAGACCTACATGGCTCTCATAGGCCCATTGTACCCCTTCCCACTCCCACCCTACTGGGTCAGAATGTGATCTGAATTAGGTGGCTTCCATTTTCAGGAGGTCTATCAAGTTTCCTTGGAACCCAGTGGTTGCTGTGCTGGCGCAATTAGAGTCTGGTCGTCACCCCCATCACCAGCCCACCCGCTACTTATACCTGCAGGGCTTCTCTCCCAGGGCTGCCCAAGTCAGGCTGCATCCATAGTGTGGAGTATCAGGAAACTTGTGGACTCCTCTCTTAGCCTCCTAGCTTTCTTGTCTACTGGGCTTTGTGGGCAGGAAAGCCAGATCTCCCAGCACCCTGCCCAGGGAAAGCAAGCATAGGACATTTGGGGTTCCCCAAAATAGACTAAGTCTGCCAGTACGTGGAAAATTCTGAGTTTCTCCTTTTTTATGGAGGTTTGGAGTCTCTGCAGCAGCCCATCTGGAAGTGCTTTGCACAGTTTCCCCAATGGTTTTGGTCCGTGGCCTTAAGACTCTGCCTCCCAGCCTGACCTTGCTAATATGTGGCCTTGAGTGTACCACTGCACCTTCCACTCTTAGTTTCCCAGTCTATTAGGTGATGTAGCATAATTGTTTTGCCCCCCCAAGAGGCTATGAACAGAGAGACCTGGACTTAGACCCCCACCCAGTCTGTGGACCCAGGAGGCTCCCAAAGGTGTTTGTTGAGTGCAGTCGCTCATTCAAAATCAGTGTTGTGGCAGAAAGTTGTGCTGGGAATGTCTCTTCCTGATGCATTTTATTCATACATAACCCTTCTAGTCCTTGTAGAAGAAAATAAGTCTCAAGAGCAAACCCAGTATTTACTTAACTTTTAAATTATAAGCATTGCAACTCAATGTTATATAAAAAGAAGTGCTTTCCGGACAAGCTTTTTCTCCTAACTGCCTTTCCCGCAGGCTCCTGACAATGCCGAGCTGACTGTTTTTAACCTCAGAAAAGGTAAACCAGAGGCCCTACTTAGAGCTATTTTAAGCACAGACTTATAAAGTAAAAGCAGCTGTAAAATGAAAAGTTTCAGGAATATTTCCATTTCCTGGAGTGATGGGACAGAGAACCTTGCCAGCAGTCAGATCAGCTGCTTGGATAGAGTCGGGTATCCAGGCCTCCACCAGCTCCACCTGGCATGAGTCAAGGGCTGGCTTTTAAAACAATGATCCTGGCCAATATCAGTCCCAAGTTTCCTTAACTCATCAGGTGGGAGAAGCAACAAAGGCCACAGGCAGCATGTCACAGGTCCCCACCAATGCTAACCCTCAGGGGAGAGGGCAGCTTGGAGACAGCCCTCCCTACCCTCTCAAAGCCAGCCCAGCCCTGGCCTGGCTGTCTCCCTTGTTGGCTTCCTCTCTCTCTCTATCTGACCAGAGCCTTCTTAAGTACCTGGGAGACTAATGGATTCCTGTCCAGTATTGCTCTACCTCCCAGCCTTGGGGGCCTCTGGCTAGACCCAGGGAGCAAGCTTGGAGGAAGCACGGTGAATCTGCCTATCTTGGGCCAGAATTGCCTCCTCCCCACTCTCTAGGGCCCTCTCCCCAGTCACTCGGCCAACAGTGCCTGCCCCAGGAGTTATACTCAGAGACTGAACTGGGAAACCAGAGTGCCACCCTGATGTCAGGGACTGCCATAAAGTCAGAGCTCCAGGCAAAACCAGGCAGGGAAGTGTGGTTTCCCCATAAGTGCACTGACTGGATGCCAGGCCTGGGTGGAGCTGGCTGCCTGCTCCCAGGGCTCTAGCCTGAAGCTGCACAGGATGAGGGAGTGTGGGGCTGTCCTCGCCTGGGCAGTGCTAAGGCGGGTGAGAGTTCTGTGGCAGCACATAGGGTGCCCTTCTGGCCCTGCAGTCTACCTGAATGATGACAGACACAGCCTTCCCTACCTCCCTACAAGGGAGGATGAGACCAGTGTGTGGTTGAATCCTCGACCTTCATTTCTTCTCTCTGCTCTGACCTCTGTCTGTCAGGACCCTGGACTAGCCATGTCCAGGACATTTAAACTGGACATGGAGCTCAGATTATGCATGTTCTCCTGTGAGACCTGATGACATTCTTATGTGCCCCATGTTTAAGAGATAGGGCAGTTCTGAGGCATCCTAGCTCAGTTTCCCAAGGGCTTGTGTAGGTATGAATCCAAATAGTGCTTGATGGAGGCCACCCCTGAGTACTGGCAGGGGAGAGCCTAGATCAGTGTCCTCAATGGCCCCTCCTTTCCCTGAGAGCCGTATACTTGAGGGACTGTCCTGGCATGACCCAGGTGAGGGAGATATGCAGCTCCGCCAGCCCCGGTCGGTTTGGGTTCTAATTCTGCCCCAATGGCCTCTTGCTTCCCCACAAGTGAACCTGCTCTTCATTTCCATCCAGAGTGCCCTTGGGGGCTGAACATAACAGGGTCTTATTAGAGGTGCCATCTGTTCCAGGAAGACCTGCTTGTCCTAGCAAGGCACACACTCAGTGACTTCATCCTCTGTCACCTCCTCAGCTTTCCCATCAGTCTTTAAAAAAATTCAACATTTTTAATAATAAGTTATATAGCAGGTAGATACCAAATGGCCTGTTCTGAAAAGGGACATTGGGATATTTATATATAGCTGCCAAGTCACAGGTGCCATTGGCAGCATACCAATGGGCCCTGGGTAGGCTTGTTCTTGGGGATGGTCTCTTCCAACCCCCATAATGAGGCTGTCCTTCAGATGCAGGATTATGTATCGAGGATCCATTTTGGGGGTGGAGGGAAGTCTCCACAGGTACTCCATGTGTATGTGGGCACTCAGCTCATGGGAAGCATGAAGGCTTAAGGTGTGGCACATTTACACTCCCCAGGACAGGCAGAGAAGACATTTGCAGTCCTTTGCAACCTGCAGCTGACTATGCAGAAGGAAGCAGACAAGCATAGATGCGTTTCTCCTTTTCAAATGTGAAAGAATTCAGATAGCTGACCTGGAATTTTCCTGTGTGTGTCAGCTGAAGAGTTCTGTGAACCTGGGCCAGGTCTTCCTCGGCAAACTGAGCGGGAAAACAAGTCCATGCAGTGGGTGAAAGGAACCACTGCCTAGAACAGAGAAGCATCCCCAACCTCAGCTGCTGGACTTTCACCATCATCGGGACAGCCACACTGGGCCTGTGCTTCGTGGGTGTGATCACAGTGGATCCTTTCACACAGGCTCGTGGAAGCTGGCATCTTTCTGGTTGTTATTTATCAGGCATGGTGGATTTCTGGCAACTCATGTTAGGGGATGTCCTTGTTAGTATTTGGTAGTGCACTGCAATCCCTTCCATACAAGGCCCCACCCCGGGAAATTCCGGGGACAGAGAGCAGCTCCAGAGAAGTTCCTGTTTCCCTTGGGGCTTCCTGAGGAACCTGGGCCATTGAAGGGGGCCGGGTGTGGCTGGAAGACATTCAAATCCCAGTTTTGTCTTCCCAGAATGTCCTGGCTGTCTCTAAACCCAGAGGTTCCTCACACTTTACATCTTTAATACCAGAGAGAATCCCCACACAGATATTCATCACCCCCACACACATACCCTTCCAGCTCCTTTTTGGGTAAGTCGACCTCTGAGACCCAGGGACTATGCTATATCTGAGGATGGTAATGCTGACTCCCTTGAGGGCTTGGCCATGCAGCCTGATTTCTTCCTGGGGAAAATTGACATCAATTCCCCACACAAAAGGCAGGGCTTTTCAGCAGAAGCTTTGCTCTTTGACGTGTGAGGATGAGGGTTCCTGGCAGTGTTGGTCCTTTCCCAGCCGACAGGCCAGGGGACTAGGTCAGGATGTAACAGAGACAGAGCACAGGGATCACAGGTGAGTTGGCTGTCCAGAGAAACTACAGCCTTCTCCTCCAGGGAGCTGACTAGAATCCCTGGGTCAGTAGGGTACCAGCCCCCATCTGTGTCCCACCCTCCCTGCCTTTACCTTCCCACCAGTCTGGAAAGAAAAAGATGAGGCCTTGGAGGGGTTAAGTAGTCACGGGAGGTTGCAGCTTAAGTAGCAATGATCAATGTTGTGTTCCAGGTTAGGCAGCTGGTAAATGTAACTAGTTCTTCTCACTCTCTGCCACCACAGATAGTCTCCAGACCTCTGAAGGTTTCAAAATCTTAAACTGGCCTACTGTCTGACCCAAAGTCTTCTTTAGAGATTTCTCCTTAAAAAAAAATTTTAAAAGATATATTCAAGGAGATCCTCTGGCTACGTTGTTTTAATAAAAAGAAGGAAGGAAGGAAGGAAGGAAGGAAGGAAGGAAGGAAGGAAAGAAAGAAAGAAAGAAAGAAAGAAAGAAAGAAAGAAAGAAAGAAAAAGAAACTCAACATAAATATCCATCAGTAGGTATGGGGAAAATGAATTACAACACAGCCATCAAATACAGATGACCTTTAACCCAGACAAGGTTTATCTGGACAGAATGATACAAGACATGTCCATGCTGGGATAGTGACACAGAAGCAGGGGATGTAGCATTGCTCTGTCTATTTCTTTCCCTGTGACTGCACAGCAGAGGATTCCATGTATATAAGAGGCTCTGGTACATGACACTTTCTTTTTCGCATGGTTTGTATTTTTTTTTTTTAACAAGGCCTCACTATTCAGTATAGGCTTAAACTCAGTACGTAGCTCAGCCTGGCCTTGAACTTAAGATCCTCCTGCTTCAACATTCTAGGCCCTGTGGTACTACTGTCCTTGACTATGGTTTGTACTTTTACAAGAAACACGAAATGTTTTATAATCAGGCATAACATAAAGCTATTTTCCTGAACTGCTCACACTTACATATTGTGCCTTTGTGTTGGGGGTGAGGCCTTTCCTCAAAGGTTTCTGCCTGGGAGGACACTGGTCCTGGGCCTAGGGGACACGGGTTAGGAGCTGTGCTGAGTCGGCCTGGAGTGGCTCTTTCAGTGCCCAAGGCCTCTGCTTAGAAAGCGACCCTGGGACCAATAGGATGATCATTTTTGAACAAGAGATCCACATTCTCGATTAGTACTGAGACCTACAAACAAAGCAGCAGTCCACTAAGCACTTTCTCAGCCCCCCCCCCCCAAGATACCAGTTACTTCTAAGGCTTGGCTAAGGAAAGGAGGTTTGCCCCTCCTGAAGGAACAGCAGGTTCTCTCAGGAGGAACAGCCAGGAGCAACACCACCCACAGCACCTTGGGTGGAGGTCAGGCAGAGGGACCCCTGCCCTTGCCTTGCTAGAGGAACCTGGCTTGAATGTCCAAACGGGGTGGTGGGGGTGGGGGCTCTGAGAGGAGAGACCATCCCACCAGGAAGGCTCTGCCCTGGCCTAATAATAACTCTCAGAGCAGGCACTGGGAGCCACTGGCTATTTTTAGAGTCCCCTAACCCAGCCCCCATGTGACTCAGCAAGGCCAGGCTGAGATGAGAAAACTACGGTCTCGGTCTCGGAGATGCTCCAGGGACCCGAGGCAGGCATCGAGGCCCAGGGGCACCGACCGGGCTGTCTGAAGAGCCCGTGCAGCTTGGACCTTAGGACGGCAGAGCGAGGGACAGCATCAGCCGCTCTGCCCCACCCCCAACCGTCCCTGCACCCTGCTGGCGCTCTGCCTGCCAGCTCCTCCCCCAAACGCTAGCATGGAAAATCTGATGTCAGAATTCCAACTTCAGCAAGGAATGTAGCCTGACCTTCACCTCCCAGGGAGCTGCTGTGCTGAGGCTGGAGGGGGCAGGCTTGCCCCCACTCCAGGCATCCCTGGGCACCCTGGGAGCCTCTCTGCCCCTGCTTGGAGCCACCTGCCCTAGAGCCCACCCCCCACCCCCTTGCTGTAACCCTGGCTTACTGGCTGCCTAGATAGGTGCCTGCTATTGAGCTCCAGAAAGTGCCACCCACCGTGTCCAGAACTGGCCTGGGCACAACAGCCCAGAGGACTTGCTACTGAAACAGCCTCTGAGGCAGGTCCCTGGGCCCCTGGCCTGGTCACCAGCCCTGGATCTCCTGGACAGTGTAGAGGCCCCATCAGTCCACTCCTACTGAGTATCTTCAGGAGGGAGGTGGTAGGTAGCAGGATCTGGAGAGAGCTGGCAGAGGGTAATGTGAGCTCTGCGCTTGTGTATGTGTGTGCATAGCTATGTACACGCATGTATTTACGTGTGCACAGTGCACATGTTGCATTGTGTATATGAACTGAGCATGTGCACATTCACAGCCTCGGGTCAGAGTGCAGAGAGCTGTGATTTCACTAGCGTTGGGTCACTTGTCTGCTGAGGAGGAATTACTGGAAACTCTCTCACCCCTGTAGAATGAGGAGGCTTTGCAGGGAGCAGATTTAACTGATCAGACACTGGGGAGGGATGGCACGAGGCATTTTAGAATCTAGTCCTGACAAGTTCTTAGCAGCCTTCTCTGGTAGCCCCATGTGGCTTTGGGAACCTTCCTCTCTGCAAGCAAAAGAGACAGAGCAACTTGGTACCCCCCACACCCCACTCTGAGGTTGACCAGTGCCCAGTCCTTTACTGGTGCACCTTCCTGACCATCCCGTAAGTGTCTAGCTGCTCAGTCTGCTGCATTTACTTCCCAGAATGAAGTCACTAAAAAAACAACTTGCTGATCTCCGCGCTGGAGTCACAGCATTCTGAACTGTTCCTTGTTTGTTTCTCTGTTTTGAGTGTTAGGATGCTTTTGTATTTAAAGAAGAAAATTGCTTTCTAAGATGGACAATAATGGCAAATTATACCTTGTTGGTCCTGCTTTTTTTTTTTTTCCATCTCCTAAGTCTGTCTTTAATGAAGCAAAGGAAAAAAGCCACTTTCTAGAATGAAAGCGTTATATGCTGTTTTTCATTAACTTCAGAATTACTTGGGAAACAGTTTCCATTTAAAGTACCTAGCTGGCTTTCTGTTGTAGACTTCCTCTTCAGACTTTACACTAAGATACCTGTGTTCTCTGAGAACAGAGAAAAACACAAAACTCTGTAATGCCTATGAAAATGAAGAGTTCCCACCTTTTGTGGTAATCTGGCAGAATTTTGGCCATCTGGATCTAGCATCCCGGGAAGGAAACACGAGTAAGTGGTGCTTTATTTCCTCCTCTCAGCAGTAGAAAAAGTGCAGTGCAGGAAGTGGGTGGGTCCCTATCGAGGAGCCCAAAGCCCCAGAACTGGAGGAGGGGGTTTTGAGAGCAGCTATGCTGTGCTCTCTCCTCCAGAATCCAGGAGGTGAAATGGTTGGGGAGCACAAGCTCAGACTTGTACCTGGACTCCCAGGAACAGTACCCTAAGGCTGCCATCCAGTACAGCTCTCAGGGGATGAACCAGCCAGAAGTAGCTTCTAAATGGAGCCCAGAAGAAAACTGACCCACACAGCCTTCCTGGACAAGAAGGACTGAGAGTCCTGCACACACAGATATACACATACATACGTACCCCCTGCACACATATACATATAAACCACACACACGTATACCACACATACACTCACCTCCCCACATGTACACCATGTATCTCAAAATGTAACCACCACACACATGGAGCTCATAAAAACATCCTGCTTAAGGGAAATGAAATGTCATCATTCTGTTGATTAGATTAAGAGAACCAATCTTTGAAGAAAGTCTATTAAGGGACCTTCAAGAAATTTGAGAGATCTGTATCACAGGAGGTGTTGTGAGTTTTCTGCACAGGAGACAGTGACCCAGGTGAAATGAGAGGAAACCAAGGCAACAAAAAATGACAAAGGATAAAACTGTGGAGACTTAGTTTTGAAGAATACAATATCAAAGTATATACAGCAAAACTTCTGAACTTTGAGACAAGTTTCCAGAAACTCACTGTGGTGGGAAATGATAAGGTACTTTTGCCAGCTTTTAACAGATGGAGTAAAAATTCCTAAGTAGCAATGTTGAACGAATTGTTTTACAAAATTCTGTCTAGTAAAGAATATGCTCCTTTTTTGTAAGCGTAAAAGTACATGCTAGAACTTTATTTTTTAAAAAAATCCAGATACTAGGCCTCATAAAATCTCCTAAGTTCCAAAAAAATGTTTTTGTCAAGATAGCTTTTTTTTTTTAGCCTCAATGAAATAAGCTAGAAGTGAATAACAACAGTGTGATAACTGTCCCTAAATAGCTTGGGCTAGTGCCATATATTTGCACCCGTTCTCCATGACGAGATGCAGGATGGTGACACACTGCAAGGGACAGAAAGGCCAGGGCCTTGCTGCAGCCCAGGAGACCCCAAGATCTCCAGGGCAGGAGTCTCCTCATTGCTGTGTTGTGCTGTTCTTGTGATGCATGCAATCACCCTCAACCATAAGGAATTTAAAATAAATCCTCTACAGTAGTTAAGCTAGCAAAACCATAATCACAGACTGTTTAGGAAGTAATAAAAATTAAAATACTACTTGTTAAAGTTCCAGGATATGACAACTGGTCATTTATCAAGTGTTCAACTACCATAGTTAAAATGCATAGTACAAAACAAACATGAAGAGAGAATTGATCATTTTGAAACTAAGCACTAAAAAATTGGAAAAATAATCAAAATTGACCAATACATCCAACTACTGGCCTTTGGGGAAAACATAGCAGTAAATAGCAGTTAATCTATGACAAATAGGATCTAAAAATGAATAAAAGTGTAATTGCAAGCAAAATTTGACTTACAACAGACAAGTGATTAAAATATTTAAATATAAATTTTTTAAAAATATAAATTAACAAAATGACTTCAAGAAACATGAGAAAGACTAGGCAAGGAGCTGTAGAAGACTTTAAAAAATGTTATCTAGAAATTATCTCTAAGTAAAGGTTCATGGGTAATCCTTTCAAACATTTACAGAATGAACCCTTCTCAGGCTATATAAATTTTTCTGATAAAGAAGACTAGATATTGTCTAATATGTTTCATGAAGTTTGCATAACCCTAGCCAGGAAGTGAAACTAGTTCAAAAAGAAAATTATTGGCTACTCACACACAAAACTCATAAGTGGAATGTTAGCAAATCAAATGCAAGAAGAAATAAAGAGAATAACTTACAATGGGATTTATCTCAGACATGCCAATCGTTTAATTTTAAGCAATTTGTAAGCCAAACATTAAAGAAGAAAATCTCAGCTCAATAAATGCCAAGGAAGGATTTGATAAAATTCTAAACCCACTTCTAACATTTCCTAATAACTTCTGCACATGTTCAGGACAGGCGTAATTTTTAAAAACACATATTTGATTTGCTGTTGGTCGAATCCACAGATGTGAACTCATATAGGTCGCTCTATGAATACGATTGGTTTCTGTATGTTGGTCTTGTTAAATTCACTTCTATGAATACGATTGGTTTCTGTATGTTGGTCTTGTTAAATTCACTTGTTTCAAAAAAATAAGACACAGAAAATGTTCAGTATCAGCAAACCAAATCCAGAAAGAGGGAAAAATGATAATAGTTCATGACAGAGTGGAATTTATCATTGTCTTTGTTCACAGTTTCTTTGTATTCCTTTGTATTTTCTGCAGACAATAATTTGCCAGATAATTGTATAATCTTTGAATTGGGAGAATTTTATTTCTTTCTTTCAAATAATTATGCCTCATATTTCTTTTCCTTTCTTTATGCACTAACAACTCTGCCCTGATGGTGAAGAGGAGTGACAATTGTGACGATTCTTGCCTTGTTTTCAGTCTTAGGGTAAAACACTCAGTCTTCCACTACTGAAATGAGTGTGAGCTCTCTTTCCAAAGATCTCTTTTGTCAGATGAAGAAGGTCTCCTTTGGCTCCTTTACAAAGGGTTTTTATCATCAATGGATGTTGAATCTTTTTCGACATCTACTGAGTCGATTATGTGTATCTTTAGTATGTTGATGTGGTAAATTACATGGCTTGCTTTTCAAATGAGGAATTAGCTTTGCATTCTCAGGATAAATTCCACTCTGTCATGAACTATTATCATTTTTCCCTCTTTCTGGATTTGGTTTGCTGATACTGAACATTTTCTGTGTCTTATTTTTTTGTAATATCATTGTCTTTGTTCACAGTGCGTAATCAACTATGATAATGACTTTCTGGGGATGTCTCCCATTAGTCTAGGAGATGGGGACAGATACCACTTCATTTACCTAAGGCATGCCCCAGGTGAAGATACAGCCACAAGTCCAGGGCACAAGGTTCAGACACAGGTGTTAGGTCACCTGAGCACTGGTTGGGGCTATTTCAAAGAACAGGAGCAGGCTGGGCCCAGCCTGGAAACCCCAGCCTCAGGTCTAAATTCAGCCTGGCATGACCTAGAGCAACAAACAAATTCTCCACGCCTCACCAAGTGGCCACCGATCTTTCAGGACTATGCTGTTCACGTGGATGTCAGGTTCCTTTTCCCTTGGCCAGAATCTCTGATTCCTGACCTCCTTGGCTTCCAGAGTTGAGGGCAGAATTCAGCTGGGGTCTCTTTCCATAGTAAGATGGTCTTCTGTCCCCAGCCTTGGGTCAGTCCAGATGGAGGACTTTCCCAAGCTGCCCCAGCAAAACAATGTCAGTACTTTCTACCCAGCTGACCCTCAAATATGTGGGGGACAGTGCTGGCTCCTATGAGGTTCATGAAAACTGTCCTTGGAGCTAGACATGGTGATGTATACCCGTCATCCTAACACTCAGAGAGGCTGAGGCAGGAGTGTCACAAATTTGAGTCCAGCCTGGGCAACCTAACAAGATCTGGTTTTCAAAAAATTTGTTTTAAAAATTAAAAAATGGAGCTGGGCAGGTAGTTTAGTGTGAAGGCCCTCAGTTAAATCCCAGCAATACACACATGCATGCACAGCATGTGAAGCATCCTTAGTATGCCAGATGGAACTGTTTTTGTATTCTTCCCATCTCTGATCTCTTCCGGGAACACCTGGGCCTACTTCTGGTACCAAAAGCCTGCAACTTGATCCAACTTCTGGCCCTTTGCACTTATACTTTCTCTGCCTGGGCACTTTTCCCTGGGCCAAGGGGTTGACTTCTTGTCACTGGTCCATCCCATGGACCCCCCAACTCAATCACATCACCCTGCTTTGTTGTCTCTGAAATGTGATGGCATGACCTCATTCACCCTGGTTCCCCTTCAGCACTTCCCACTGAATGTGGGTCATGGAGAGCTGGGGCCTGGAGCCTGGGGGTGGCTAGTTTCAAGCAGAGGCTGCAGGGAGGTTTGTAAGGGCATGACTGTGAGAGAAGCCCTCCTACTCACGAATGCTCTGGCATGGTTGCCCTTCACCAGAAAGAAGGTAAAGAAATAAGACATTTTGGTAGCTAAAGGAGAAAGAATAAGGTCCGTATGGTTGGTGCCATTTACTGGTAGTCTGAAGCTCCAGAAATGGCAGGGACTGTCACTCAGGAGTCCCTTGCCCCAGGCTGTGTTCCTCCAGCAGTGGGTGGAGGCTGCTCCTTCTCAGCAAGATCTCCCTCAAGCCATAACAGCCACAGATTCTTTTCTTTTTAGGAAATGTGTTCACCTCCCCAGGAACATCCTTGGTTGGCTCCACAAAGATTTCCTGAGATATGGGATCATCTTGTTTCTATGGCTTGAAGAAACTGGCTTCAGGCTGCACTTGGCCCCCCCACCTCACTTTAATGTGGCCCCACCTCACTGTGGCCCCTAAGAAAAAGAAACTGAAGTCAAACACTGCCCAAACCTCAGGGCACCATAGGCCTTTGGCTGCTGCAGTTTGTTAGTTGGCCTCTTTCTAAGGATTTCTGTGGCGCTTTGATTCCTCTGCCCAGCATTGCAGCGGCCTCCTCCGGGATGTTTTTTAATATCTTGGCCAAATTGAAATGTGAGCCACCTAATTACAATCAGAACACCCTGCCCTTGGAGGAGCAAACATAATCTAGTGAAGGGCTGTCCCCTCTGCATTTTGTCCTCTCTGAACTTTGAAAAAGATGGGAACTAGAAACCTATACCATTCTCTAGTCAGAAAGAGACTGGCACTCCAGTGGCCGCAGTCAGCAGAGCTCAGAGTGTCGGTGAGAGTCCCTGCTAGGTGCAAAATGTCAAGCTCACCCAAGAGTGCAGAGAATGGTCCTTCATCACACGGACACTCCTATCCCTGAATGAACTCTAAGAGAAACCAGGGAAGGATATCCTTAAACTGATAAGGGTGCCTGAAGGCTGCTTGTACAACTCATAGGTCCAGAGCTGTAGTCAGTATATGAGCCTCAGGGCAAGTGGACTTTCTCTCTATTCACAGTGGACCCAAGGCTGGACCTGCTGGCCTTCCGTGGGCCTCAGGGATTTGAAAGCCTCAGGCCAGGCTGTGTTCAGAAAGTGCCTAAAAGGTCCCCAGAAGGTCCAACCTGTGTGGCCCCTGGTCTCACTTGTACCCTTTTCAGAACACAGCTCCTCTCAGGCTGGTAGGGCCATGCTGATGGCAGTAGGTTTGAGCCCATGGCCAAGCACTGGGCCCCATCCTGACTTACACCTTACCACTCCAGCCACTGAGCACGCCTGGGCATGCCATGGTCTCATTGCCTTCTGCCCTCACCTTTATTCCATAGCTAAATGTCTTCCTTCTCAAAAATGCGCTCTTCTCAGGAATCCCCAAGGGCCTAGGAGAAAACAACAGGGGCCACTGGGTGGGCAGGTGGCTTCTCTGGGGAAGCCTTCAGTATACCTGTGGCTCCCCTGGCTACTCTGACACCTACACTCATCAACATACATGGCAGAGTTAACCTGAGCATCAAGAAAGCCGCATCTTAGGAAAATCAGACCACCACAGACACGTTTAAAAAGGACATTTTTATCACTCCTAAAGGAACACTGTACTTTACCTTTTAGTCATCCTCTCCAAGCCCTAAGTAGCATCTACTTCTTGTTTCTGTCAGTGCTCCCTGTTCTGGAAGTGTCATAGGAATATAACTGCATGCTACGTGACTGGATATTAGCTCTGACTTTATTTCTTCCCCACAATGGAGCCTGCTCGGGACCTTGGTACCCTTCCTGCACCCTGCTTTGTACTCAGTGAGTCTTTGAGTTCCAAAGAATAAGGCTTAGATAAATTAGAAAGACTTTCTCGGAATCTGGAGATCAGAGTGGCACTGGATATCCCATTTCATGAGGTGAGGAAACAGCTATAAAATACCAGCTTCTTCATCCTGTTCCTGTTGATTTCCATAGGTTATTTCATACCCACAGGAAACGTGTCTTCAAGCTGTCATTCCCTCTGACACTGGGGACAGAATGCGCATCTTGGAACACACAGTCCTTGTTAGTGGGGCCCTCCTCCCAAGCCATTTGGTTGGGACCCACAATATCTCCAAAAAGCTGGTCATGTTGAAGACCTGGATATTCCTTGAGGAAGTCATTGGGCCAAGAGGCTCTAACTCTATCAGTGGATTGTTCCATGAATGGCATTATTGAGCAATGTGGGAAAATGGAGCTGGTGCCAGGATAAAGAGAGAGCATCATGGAGATATGACCTTGGGAACTTTATCTGGCTCCAGACCCCATCTTCTCTGGCTCTTTCCCTTACTCTCCACTTCCCGGCTGCCACGAAATGAGCAGCTTTCCTCTGCAACACTCTTGTACCATGATATTCCTGCCCTTCCACAAACCTATGGTAATAGAGTCAGCTGACCATGGACTAAAACCTCTGAAAACAAGAACCAAAATATTTTCCTCCTTTAAGTTGATTTCCTCAGGTATTTTGTCATAGTGATGCAAAGCTGATTAACGCACCATTCAAGCAGGCTATCCTCTGCCCCTAGCCCTGCTAAGACTGGAGGAAAAGTGAGCTCAAAAGTTCCATTCCAAAACTGCACAAAGTGCTGGAGATCCAAATGACAGCTGGAGCACGTTTACTAGTGGTATTGTCCACATAGATAGAAAGAAAAATTACATGCAGTGGCATATGCCTGTAATCCCAGCTTTTGGGAGACTAAGGTAGGAGGATTGTGAATTCTAGGCCAGCCTGGGCAAAATAATGAGAACCCATAAAGAAAAAAGAAGAGAGAGAGAAAAGATAAATATTTAAAACCTTTAGAGTTACAAGGGGCATAGTTAAATGTCTTAAATGCCAGTGAAATGCAGAGCTTGCCTTCAGCTTGGTGCCATGTGTCATCAGGGCTTTTTGGCTGGTCAGGCATGTCACACCAGTGCAGCTCTCCTGCGAAGCTTGTGGAACCCAATCCCAACCTCTAGGACAGAAATCCTGGCAGCGCCCTGGAAGCTACTGAAGCCTGCTGCCTTCCAGTGGACAGGATCAATATTTTTACCTCGTAAGATATATCCCTAAATAGGAAAATGTTTTAAGAGACTCAAACCCAAACTTTGTTTAAAAATTAAATGCATGTTTGGCATTTTATCACTTTGCAGTGCTTCTGAATTTAAAACAACAGAATACACGGGATTCCAGATTAAACAGAGTAACTGAGTAATTGATTTTGACTTAGTTTGTCAGTGGATATTTTCTCAAACTGATATGTAGTCTTGGACATGTAAAAAATTATAAGGATCATCACATGTTTAAGTAGTGTTTTAAGTCTTTGGCAAAATTTGACAGTCAAACTAATAGAGTACCTTAAAAAGAAATGGAGTTTTAAAATTTTATAATTTCACTTTAAAATGTTTAAAGATAATAAAAAGTTTTCAAATGGAGTAAGTGATAAAGCCCACCCCCCGAAGGGGTGCCTGAAGGCATTGGCAAAGCCCAAAGGCATTGACATTTTTTAAGCTTAAAACTAGAATATCACAGTGTATAAGTTGAGTTTAAAAACCTTAAAAAAGAAGCATTTCCTTTAACCCTATGGTAACCACTATTTCACTTTCTGTTGTTAGGAGTTTTACTATTCTAGGGACCCCTAGAAGTGGAACAGCACAGTATTTGTCCTTTAGTGACTGATTAATCTCAATTAGCATAAGGTATGTTATAGCATGTGTCAGAATTACCTTTCTGAACCATATTTCACAATATATTAATGCTGCATTTTATATATTCATTTATTGATGGACGTTCAGGTTGCTTCTATTTTTTGCATGTTGTCACTAATGAAGCTATTTGCTTTTAAATTATTTGGGATTATACCTACAAATAGAATTTCTGGGTCATATGATAATTATATAATTATATTTTTAATTTATTAAGGAACCACTATACTGTTTTCTGCAGTGGCTGCATCATTTTATATTCCTGCCAGCAGTGCATGAGGGTTCCAGTTTCTCTACATTTTCACCAACCTGATTTTTCATTTTTGCTTTGTTTGTTTGTTTTGCTTTTTAAGACAATCTTGATATGTAGCCCACGATGGCCTGATCCCATGATCCCCCTCAGCCTCTCAGGTGCTGAGATTACAGGCCTGTATCACTATGCCTGGCTGTTGTTTTTTATTTTATTTTTTGATAGTAGCCAGTTTAATGGTTATGAGCTGGTGCCTTATTGTACTTTTGATTTGTATTTCTCTCACAATTAGTGCCCCACAAGCATCTAGGACCTACATAATGAAGTCAGGGCCACATTTAGCTAAAGATGGACCCAGGACAGAACCAGAACAGACTCAGACTCAGCCTAGGAGGACCCAGCCCCAGCATACTGTGGACACAACCCAGGCACGATGGACCCAGGCTCGGAACAAACTGGATCCAGGATCCATCCTGGTAGCTGTTGAAACAGAAAAGCACATTACAGTCAATGCACCCCATTTAGAGGAAGGCCTCTAAGAGCTGTTTCGTGATATTATCATGGGCTTTAATGTTAATGGCATTATATCCTGACTGCCTTAAAATTCTTTTTAAAAAACATTCTCTCACCTTTACTCAGGTCTGTAAAAATCCCTAGGAATCAGTGGATCTGGCTAGAGATCAGTGGGGCAAAGAACTGATAGAACTCTCCCATTCTATGACCCCCCAAATGTCCTGCAGAATTAGCAGAAAGAACTTAAACATCCAGGGAGAACTCTGATGTACCTCAGGAGAGGGTGGGCACCGTGCTAGGTGCCACTTCTGCCCAGAGGCCTTCTCAGTGTTCCCACAAGCCTGCCCTCACCACTTCCATCACAGTGCTTGGGTGGGCCCCTCGTTGGAGTGCAGAAAGCGTGGTAGAGAATAGGTTGTCCCACACCTGGGGTTCTCATTGGGCCCAGCTGCAGATGTTGGTGTAGACCTGCCCATTGACAGATCTCCTTGGTTAAATCTCTCATTAATCAAGGGAGATACTAGAAGTCAAGAAGTCAAGGAATATATTAGAATGAGGCTGTAGGTGTCAAGCAGTTTCAAAGCTGAAGCTGTATTGCCAAAGAATGCATGTACACATATAGAAGACATTGGGGGTGGGGGCTGGGTAGGGGTGATTAGGTCAGGGGATGGGGCTCAGGCTCTCAGTGATGCAGAAGGGGAGTTCAGGAGATTGGAGAAAGGCATCCTCCATTCACAGATGGATTCCACGAGCTGTAATATCTGTACTTATGGCTATGCCACTGTCTGGTGACCAGGACAGCCTGCTTAGTGCATTCAGGATGACTGTATTTTAAAAAAGAGCTAGACTCATTGTGCCATCCAACAATCCCTGCTGAGATTGCTCCAGCCCCCATACCATTTAAGTGGTGTAATTCAGCAACCCACCTTAAGCCCTGTCCTAGGTCATCCATCCCAGAGCAGATAGGTAGGCCTTGGATAGAGTGTGGATTTGGGGCAGGACAGCATGGCCTGGAGTTTCATCTGGCTGCTGCTGCAGCTTCCAGGGCTGTGCATGTAAATCTTTGCATGTAAACTTGAGAGAAATAACCAGGGCGTGACCTCAGGCAGGGTGTGCTCCCAGGTGGCTATGTCTCCAGCACAAGGGCTGGCTCTAAGAATCACATCACAATTCCTCTTCATAATGGGGGAGATGGGCAGTAGCCTTCCCTGCTAGCCTTCCCTGTCTGTGTCCTCATCCTCTCCTGGATGGTATCCTTGAGTCCACCCTGTACTCCTGTGAGTCCAGCCGAAGTTTCTGTCAGGGACTCTGTGCTTGAGGTCTTAACATAGCCACTCCTCTGGGTTCCTATGACACTCTCAGGAAGCTGTGGCTAAATTTAGGCTTAGCTGCCACTCCCCTTTGGTGCCAGCAGAGAATGTCCTTCGGATGAAAAAAACCTTTGGCCCTAATTGGCAGTGTTCATTTCATGTCTAAAATTTATCGCAAGGTGCTGGTTCTTTTCTATGAAATACTTTCCAGAATTTCTGTAAAGAAGTGTTTAAAATAGGCTAGCTAAGAGTCATAGAGAGATATGACCCAATTATTGATCAGAAGTGAGAAGCAGGTATCCATTGGGAACAGTCACCTGTACTAAGCCTTCCCTTCAGTGAACAGAGAACTGGTGCTGACCCTGGGCCCTTTGTAGGCTAATGCCTGTTTCTCACCAAGTTTTCACAGAATCATACTTCTGACTTACCCCAAAGTTTTTTGTTTAAAACCTTCAGCCTGTGTATTTATCATTTGGCTCTCACTCAGGGCATGTTCTTTTACCTGCTGGGCCCATCTTATCACATAACTGCCCCAAATATCATCAGCATTTGTATGTTTTGTTCCAGGACCATTTCTGGAGACTTCTCCCCCACCCTTACTTCTGGACCATCATGTAGCATCAACATGAACTTCAAGCTTCCAGCAGTGGCCTGGACTCTGAAAGGAACCTCAGATCTCCACCTCCATTCTTTCACTCCCAATTTGAGATTCCTGGTTTTTTTCTGTAAGCTGCTGGACCCAAGGGGTGACACTAAGCCCATCCCCTTAATCTAGACTGTGGAAGGCATTGGTCAGAAACAAGGAGGGCCACCACAGAACAGAAGAAAATAAGAGCATGACAGACACACGGCTGCCTTGGGGGAGGCAGGTGCACGGACCTCAGTGAGGGACAAATGTACCAGAATGATTGTGGAGTCATGGTAAGGATCAGCACCAGGTCAAGGGAAGACAATGCCATCAAAATGTTACCAATGGGTGATGGGCTTTCCGACAGATTCCTAGGTTCTTGTGCACAATGAAAAAAGAATGGACATACCATGTGACAGTAAGGAAAAAGCAGCAAAGTTTTAATCAGGTGACAGTACACTCCGAGTGAGTGGGCTAATGCCAGTGGAAAGGAAAATGGCACAGTGCTAAAGCAATTGGGTTTAAAATTTTGATATATTGTGCCAAGTCTAGGGCATCTCCTATTTGATTTTTCAGAGCAACATTGGCACATGATTGACAGGGTGCTGAGTCCTGTCAGCGGTATCTATCGCACATGTCCGTAATTTACTCTGTCATAATTGGATTATGAGATGCAATTCATATGTATGAACCTTCGGTGAGCTCTAAGTGAAGGAAAGTTACTGTGGGTCATGATAGCAGGTCTGGCATGCACTCATCCTGGTTTGGGATTTCAGAACTTTCCAGGGAAGGTTAAGTGGTCTTTGCCTTATCTCTGCCTCCTGGTAGTGAGTCTTCCAACAAAGTTTGAGAGGTTGACCCTGGGGCATCGCCCAGGTTCATGTGAGTAGAAGGGAGCTCCCCACAAGCAGTAGTACAACATAACTTAGTTTGGGGTCAATTGATCTTTCTGGAAAAATAGCATTTGAGGAGTGACCCTGACAGAAAGAAGTGATTCTGCTATCCGTAGGAGTACATTTGCTTAGCTTCTTGCTTGAGACCAGTTAGACAGTTGGACACCAGTAGGCCTGAAGGACAAGGGGGAGGACAAAGGGGAGGTCACAATAGCACATTAAGTTTAAAGTAAAAAGACTTCTGTGTATAATACATTTGTGGTCTTACCTCTAAAATGATACTCCAGAGTACAATGACTTTTCAAGATTATGTAATATCTGGCCACCTATCCATCTTTTTCCAAAACAAAGCATACAGCATTCCTGAATATCATTCCCAGTGATATCAGAAAGGGAAAATTCTTTAAGGACCCTCTCCTTGGGCTAAGATTCTTAGATGACTGAGGCCTTAAAAAGAATCTTGATCATCTGAAAGGAACAAGGAAAACATTTTTGAGATATCTACATTCCAAAATATCCCTAAGAGAAATGTGGATAAGCGTAATTCCCTAAGCCCCAGGGATAATATTTGTGTGCATGAACATATACTCAAACTCACACTTGGTGTGCATGCCATTGTGATGCTGCCTGTCTCCTTGTTTGAGGTGACACTACCTGCCTCCTCTCTCTATATCTTCTTTACAATTAACTCTAACAAGAGTTCCGCAAGGCTGCCTATGTGTCTTAACTAAATTTTCTCAACAAGAGCCTTTATAACTGAGGACCAAGGATGAGGAATCAATTCTTCGCCATGTCAGGATCTGACTTTCCAGTGACACAGCTGCTATCCTAGTCAAGCTGCCATGTAAACCTAACAACAAGCCTGGCTCAGGAACTTATTAAACTTATTAAATGTCTGCCAGGCATGGGGCAGGTGGGCTTAGGGGGAGTGATACTTCAGTTATTCAGCTTGGTTCAGTTCTTGTGTGTGTATGTGTGTGTGTGTGTGCGTGTGTGTGACTATGTATCTCCGTAACCAGCTGTGTTATGTGAAGACTAAACTAGGCAAAATATAACAATGAATAAACACAAAGGCAATATCTTAGGAGAATAGAACATCAAAAAGAGGGGGAGAAGAGAAACCCACAAAGGTTGTATTATCCAGCTTTTCATCCCTGTGACTGAATTTCTGAGAAAAATGACTTAAAGAAAGAAAGGTTTACTGTGGCTCATGCTTTCAGAAGTTTCAGCTCATGGTCAGTCTGTTCTACCTTTTTGGGGCCTGTGGCAAGACAGAGACATCATGCAGAGAGTGGTAAAGCAGAGCTGTTTACCTTAGGACATCCAGGAAGCAGAGAGTGAGGGAATCAGTGTGGGAGGGCCTGGGGACAAGGTATACCCTGCAAAGCCACACTCCCAGGGAACTGCTTCCTCCAGCCAGCCCCCAGCCAGCTAGGAACTCATTGATAGACCACCCAGAACCCTCACGATCCCACCACTTCTCTAAGCCCCACCTCTGATCAAATCCTCAGTAAATGAATCTTTGAGAAATATTTCATATTTAAACCCTGACGAAGGAGTTAAAGTATTAATGAAAAACTGACATATTGAAAAGAAGCAAAGAAGACACAATATATGAATAACAGGCCCTCAAAGAGGAACTCCAAGCCAAACAAAGAGAATAAATGTTTACATTCAATATTTATTTTTCCAAAGAACAAGCTTTGGATTATAATATTGAAAGAGCACACTGTGTACTTGAGAATATTGTTCAGGATGTTCCAAACTAAGTGTTAGCTTTCTATACCATGACAAAGCACCCGAGAAGATCAGTTTAGGGAAGAAAGATTTATTTTGGCTCATGGTTTCCTGGGTTTCAGTCTGAGGTCAGCTGGCTCTGTGATGCTAGGCTGGCGAGGAGAAAATAATGACGGAGCATGTGGCAGAGCAAGGCTGCTCATGGTCAACAGGAGAGAGACAGAGACTAGAGTTCTTTAAAGACACTACATGATAACCTACTTCTGCCTCATGACATTTTCACTGTCTCCTAACAGCACCATCAGCTGAGGGGCAAGGCTTTAGCACCTGGTCTTTGCGGGGTATTTAAGATCCAAGCCATGACACGAAGACATAGTCTAGTAGAATTGCTGTAATGGTTGATTTGTTGTGTCAATTTAGAAGTTTAGAACATTAACTAAATTGGCTTAACAATTCTACGGCCTAGGATGTAGAAGACCTACTCTAGGACAGCTCACCTAGATAATATAAAGGGGAAATAAGGATGGATGGATCTGCTTTTGTTCTTTGGAGGAGCCCCAGTCTTTACCTTCAGCTTGGATGTCATCTCCTGGCTTCCAGAGCAGACTCTTCACCTTCTGTTGTAGATTCTTCAACCTTCCATCACAGACCCATATGCCTCCAGTATGGCTTGAATAGGTCACTGCAATGAGCTCCAGACCTTGGACTGAATTCTTCAGTCTCCAGTGCGCAGACACCCTCTGACTCTTCATTTGGCTCTGTGGGTGACCATCTTGAGCCAATCTTGCAATTTCTTATACATTTGAATGTCTTATGTTGTTCTGCTTCTCTAGTAAAACACTGACTGATACAGTCGCCATGGTCATATATGGGGAAGCAAGTGTATAATCAAATTGGTCATCTTATGAAGATGACAAGAACCACATTATGATCTTGAAAACTGGTATAAAAGAGTGGGGAGGGCAGGCACTGATGCTGTCCTTTTTCCACAACTGGACAATCAGGCAGCCTGATGGCAGACGTGGGGAGCTGCTGTTTTATAAATGTGCCAACCTGTGATTGAAAGGAAATGACAAGATCTGAATGTCACTTGTCTTAGTTACTTTTTACTCATTGCTGGGACAAAATACCTGATGCCCAAAGTTGGGAAAGGAAAGGTTTATTTCTTACAGTTTTTGGAGGTTTCAGTCCATACTCAGTTGGCTCCAAGGCAGGGTGACATGGAGGGGCCACAGTTCATGGCGGCTGTAAACAGCAAAGCCGAAACCGGCAAAAAAAAAAAGAGACATACCTTCTTTCTGCCATTACATCACATCCTGGCTCCACCCTCTAGGAGGGTGTAGCACTGACACCATCAATCCAAGCAATGGACAATGAAACAGTCACAAATGTACAATGCAAATACATGAGGCCTGGGGGCCACCAACATAAACCATGACATTCCACCCCTGGCCCCTAGAGACTCATGCATTACCTTTATATAAAAGACATATTTAGTCCATCTCCAAGAGTTGCCAAAGTCCTAACATTTTCAGCATTGCTGAGAAGTCCAAGTCCCAAGTCTCCTCCAATATCTATGGCAAACTCTTAACTGTAACCCCCTGTACAAGCAAAACAAGGTTAAACATTTCTGAAATGCAAAGGCACAAAATAAACAACACCATTCCAAAAGTTACAAACGGGGGAATATAAAGCACTGGGAACAAAGCAAGTCCAACATCCAGCAGGGTGAACATTAAGTCCTAGAGTTCCATGCTCAGCATTTGAAGCTATCTGGTTGCAAGCTCCAAAAGGCTTGGGTGATTCCACCCCCATGGCACTTCCAGGCACTTTCAGCTCCTGCAGCTTTTCTCGTAAACCTTCTCTGCTCAGTTTTTGCAGCTTTCCTTGGATGATCCACGTTCTTGGCTTTTCCAAACTTCTGGGGTCTCCACTGCACCTTTGGCTTCACACTTACATATTTACATATTGCCCTCTCAGGGGCACACTGCTTGGCCTCCCAAGCTGTTTGCAATCAAGGTGGAAGCCTTCTTACCCTCAGAATTTGTGCATTTTCCTTGCACCTAAAATCAGCACCATGTGGATGCTGCCAAGGTCTGCTGCCAGCTGGAGCAGTAGCCAGGCTTTTCTCTCTCTTGGCTATAGGGGTCCATTGCCTGGATTGCTGGGCTCTGTTTACCTGATTGTGAAGAAAAGCTTTTCTATGCTGCCAACATTTGGGAACCTCATGTGGCTGCCGCCATTCTGGAACCTCATGTGGCCTCCTGTGCCATTCTGGAGCATGGTGCTCTGAAGCTTTCTCATCTGAGAAAATTCTTTCACTTTTACAGTTTTGGGCCTGCAAAGGGTGGAGACCCGCTGCTTCCTGGGATGCCCCCTGGCCATCTTTCTTATCTCTCTGTTTCTTCTCAGCAGTCAAAGTCTCTTGCTCTATCTTTACAATCCACAGCTTTACTGGAGTTTTCCTTCTGGCCAAACTCACAGTGTTTTAATTATCCTGCTGGGCTCTTTGCTCTTGATTGACAACATAGATCTGGCTAAAAGCCCCCAACAATAGCCATGCCACAGCCTCAATATTTGACTGCCTTGAAATTTCCTTTGCCAGATTAATCAGTCCATTACCCTTAATCTCAGTCTCAGGCAAAGTCTCTGGGCATGAGCAAAATGCAGACAAACCTTCTGCCAAGCCATAACACACATCATAGGGAGTCCAACAACCAATGCAGTCCTTCTTCCCAGCAGAAACCTCCCAAGCCTGGTCTTTATCATCAGGCTTTCTATCAGCCTCCTGGTCTCCTGAGCTCTGACCAGAATCTCCTCTACAGAACAACCTAAGTTGCTCCAGCTCTGTGCATCCAGGCCACATGTCCGAACCTTTCCAAACTCTGCCCAGAACCATTTCCAAAGCCTCTCAAAAAACATGGTCAGGTATAGTCACAGCAATGACCCCACTCCTCCGTACCAAATTCTGTCTTAGTTACTTTTCACTCATTGCTGAGACAAAATATCTGATGCCCAAAGTTGGGAAAGGAAAGGTTTATTTCTTACAGTTTTTGGAGGTTTCAGTCCATACTCAGTTGGCTCCAAGGCAGGGTGGCATGGCGGGGCCGCAGTTCATGGCAGCTGCAAACAGCAAAGTGGAAACCGGCAAAAAAAAAAAAAAAAAAAAAAACACCCCTTCTTCCTGCCATTACATCACATCCTGGCTCCACCCCCTAGGAGGGTGTAGCACTGACACCATCAATCCAAGCACTAGACAATGAACCAGTCACAAATGTACAATGCAAATACATGAGGCCTGGGGGCCACCGACATAAACCATGACATCACTATTTTGTACACACATGCTCCTCAAGGAATGAATAGACTTGAGTGCTGGGCCTCCAGTTTCTTCCATCAGAGAAAGAGTGGCAGCAGTCCCAAGAAGCCTCCTGAGGGACAGTCACCACCTACCTGGAGTCCTGCCAGAGAAACTGACCCTACCTCATGGGGCTCCAGTTCCAACTATCACATGTCCATGGGACAGTAATAAATACAGCGGACCTTAGATTGCAGAAAAACCATACGGAAAAGGGTGGGGGGCCTGGGGAGTAGAAGAGACTTAAGGACACATCATATTTAAAACCAAGGAAAGACCTATGAGGTCTCAGGACACAAACCTGGGTGCTCACATGCAAATGAAGCAGGGGCTGCGGCTTTTGGAGACCCTTTTGGGGCAGGTGGTGCTAACACAAACCACACATTTCTTTGGTCTTCTTTATTTTACAATAAATAGCTGAAAGAATATGCCAGGTCCAACTAGTGTGCCTTTGGAGGAATCTTCCCTCTAAGTAGTTCAGTTATCTCCTCTCTGCTCTCCAGCTTGGTGCAGAGAGGCCCTGGGGTAAAACCCTGAACTCAAACCCAAGTCAGTTCCTGGGGAAGGAAAATACCTGGAAGTCCCCAGAACCTTGACACCCACCAGCACAGTGACTGACAGGCTCATCAAGGCCTGACAACTTACACAGAGAAAGCATCCTGTCAGGACACCAAGTCTTTGTAGAAAAGAGCTCCTCACCTCTCTCAAACCAACCTTGCCCATGAGCAGTATGTGTGTAAATCATGGGAAAGGATTGTTCTCCACTAAGGCATCCAGGGCAAGGTGGACACTGAGAGATCCTTAGGGTAGAGCAAAGGCCTTTCTCAGAGGCCTCTGCTTTCTCTGCCAGCCCTCCTGGGACACGTGAACTGCCTATCCTGGCTGGCACAACAGGAGCTTATGAGACCAACGGTATGAAACGAAGAAAGAGTACTATTTTGAAGGCATAGGAAAAAACTCTTTGACATTTACCATTCCACATGAGAGTCAAAACTCCTTGCATAGGAAGGGTCTTCAAAACATACTAAGAGAGATAAAAAGATGGGGCATGAAAGAATGGAGAAGGGTTCCTGCAAAGACCCCAAGGTGCAGCAGAAGTCAGGGCAAAGCAGCAGGAAGAATCTATACCCATAGAATCCAGGCAGGCTTCTGGAGAGCAGCTGGAGATCTGGGGGCAGCTGGAGCCCTCTGGGAAAGAAAAGAAGCAGAAACCAGAGTACCAAGCAACAGGACTAATGAGGAAAACATTTCAAGGAACAAGGATTTGGAAAAACACAGAACCCTCCAGTCAATGGAGCACTAATGACCCTGGAACCGAAACCTGGCAGGCTCAATTTCTCTGAAATGGCATCTTTCAGCTGTGTTCATTCAAGAAGCCCAGGCAAGCATGGCTGTACCAGAGTCTTAACATGCATTTGCCTCAAAATTCTGCGAATATTTCAGATTAACTATATAAATGCACATTAACTATATAAATTGCATATTAACTATATAAATGCATGTATGTCTTATAAATAATATTTCATATTCAATTTTTAAGTAAACTCCAATGATCAGCACACTTGTTTATATCAGTATATAAAGAACATTACTGGTGATGATAGTTGTAACAATGCAAACATAATGCTATCTATGTGTCTTCAAAAAAATTCCTTGAGGATACACTTTGGGCAACTGAAAAATGGAATGTACGTCGAGAGTAAGTGCTAGTATAAAATGTGGACTCCAGGCAATGGTGTGTCTGGTGAGGTTCACCACAATAACAGAGGACCCACACTTCAGATGCTGAGATCTGGGGAGGCTGTGGACGGTAAGGGGGCAGGGAGAATATGGGAAATTTCTGCACTTCCCTCTCAATTTGGTTGTGAATCTCAACCCACTTTCAAATAAACACCTTTAAAGATTCAAACTACAAATAAAAAAGCATAGAAATTAACTACTAGAGTACCCAGATCAGGACCTTTAGGCAGCTCCCTCTGCACTCTGCACATCTGAGATGCATTTCTCCACACACCCTCCCCTAGAGTTTAGGTGACTTCTCTCCTGCTTTGGATGACCACGTAACTAGGTGCCAGCAGCTCACATGGCCCTGCACTGGTAGCACTTTTTGCACAGTTGGGCCACCACGAGGCAGTACAGCAGCAGAGTAGTGTACTGAACCAAAGATCGTGAAGAATGCTTCGTTGCGTAATATGTAGTCATGTGTCAGGTCATGTGGAAGCATTTTATTTTTATTTGTATGGAATAACAAACCATGACCCCCAAGCCACCTGACACCAAGTTTCTCCTTACTTCAGCCTCCACCAGGAACATGGTATTTTTCTTCTACCCTAGCTCTAAAAGCAGCACCTGTGGAAGGTGGCAGGCTGGAGGCCCTTAGGAAGAGCCTGGAAAGCCAAGCAGTAGGTGTAGTCTTGACGATGTTTGCTTCCTTCATATACTTCCTGGGGTATATTACTTCTCTATGCTACTGATCAAGCATTGCCTTTATGATCAGAAGATTAAATTTTAATCCATAACGTCAGTGCTGTCTATGTACCACCTGATCTCTGGGTAAAATCACGCCTGGGCATAAACCACTCAGGAAAGGGCTCTGCGGTAGATAGATGACCAGCACCAGGGAGCCTTGTCTTTTTTTCCAGTTGATATGCTTGCCAACTTTCCCATGATAAAGTAGTGTTACTTTAAAGCAGAAACCTCCTTAATTTAAAACTGGAAAACACAGAGACATAAGAGGAAGTCCTCCACTAAGGCAGTAAGTGGGGCATGGTCCCAGCTGCCCGTCAAGCAGCCTCCAGGCAGCAGTTCTCCCGGGTGAGGTTTGGGCTGAGAATAAGCTTTTAGGTTGGAAACAGGATGCTCTTCAGAGGTGACAGCCCAACTTCACAGGGCAGAAGTTGGGTGGAGGAAGGGCACAGAGAGGTGCCTGACTGTGCTAGGCAGGTGCCCAGGGGGCTGAGGGCTGAGGAGCCCTTTCCCAAATGAAAGCCGTATGGCAGAACCTGGAAGCAAGCACTGATGCTGCACATATTCATGGAAAAGCTCACGGCAACACGAAAGACATTCACAGAATAAACAGTCAGAGATCAATGGTGGCCGGTCTCAGCAGAGACACCTGTGTAGGCACCGTGACTCACCCTTTGCCAGGTCAGGTCAAGGTGAGGATGGCACTGGGGACCACCAGGGACCTGGAGGGGTACAGGAGAAGACAAATGTGAGATGAAACAGTCCAGACAGACAGGATGCCCTTGCGGCTGCTGGTGGAGCTGGTACCTTCATGTTGAGGGCAGAGACAGAGGAAAGCAGTGGTCCTGGCCACTCAACCACCCACATTCTTGGTTGCTCAGGCTGTGTATCATACTCTGTACACCCCCCTGGCGAGCTGCATAGGATCCTGTCCACAGCATTCCTGCATCCAGTGGTAGTGTTAAATTGAGGCTGGGGTTCTACCTGCTATGGGAAGGCCAAGGACACAAGGTGCCTGTGGCTGTCTTCCCATATACTGTGCTCCCCAGGGCCCCCACACAAAAGCAACTGCACCCCAAGCCCATAGTTCCCCCATCAGTAGTCTCACAAGTCCCCAGAAACCCTTATGGTATGTTGATGAAGGGACAGGGAACAGAAAACAAGGATCAAGGGGAGATGGCTCAAGGAGAACATAGAGAAGGAGCTAAGTAGCTACAGCCCACATTTAGAGAGTGGGAGTTCCCTCTGCCTTCACCAAGGAGAGAATAGCTGCATACATTACGTGGTCCTCCTCTGCACTAGTCCCCAGTCATTCATTTCCGTCTGTGTAGGCTTGCAGTAAGACAGTGATAAGAGCCAACATCTGGATATCAATGTATGCACTCATCTTGGGATGCTGATGCTTCTAGACATTCTTCACCTGTGCTGAGCTGCCACACTCTGGAAATTTGAGGCCAGAAAGTGCCATTCTACATGAAAACCCCCCACCAGGCCACTACTATGTGCCACCCATGCCCACCCATAGGTGGCCTCATTTGAGGAATCCCTAGGACAAGATGTGGCATGCAGGAGGTGAAATGGCGTTAAGGAGTCCAGACCCCAATTCTAATGAGCTCCCTTCCCACCAACCTCTAGATACCCCCTGATGCCTGGGCTATGCTCAGAGGCACTTCCAAGAACTTCCTTTCTTCCAAAGTAGTCTGTGACTGGCTACCACCTTCACCGGAGAGCAGGTAACCTGACACATGATACCAGCAGGACCCTGTGACAGCCACCCAGGGGAGAGGGCAAAGGAGTCTAGCTTCTGCTGTTCAGGGACTCTTGGCATCCTGCCCTCATCTCTTCACAGAGGAGGATCTCAGAGAGGACCCTCACTCCAGGACAGGGAGGAATCACCTACGGTGTGTCCCTTCTTCACGTCCCAGGTGAACTTTTCTGGAGTGGACACATGTAGTGTGGGTTCAAGCTGAGCCCCAGGGGTAGTGTGGGGACCGCATTGTTTCAGGAGCAGTGCAAATTTTTCCTCAAGAAGTACATTTTCCCCAGAGAGCTGGGTTTTCTGTACTTTCCAGACAGGATGGGCACACAGCGGGATGACCCCGCCATGACACTCTCAGCCATAACCTTGTTGACTGGGGCTCCAGGCCTCTGATCCAATTCTCTCTGCTAAACATCAGAGCGCTGCTTGTGCTAAATGGGCTTCTTGATTTGATTCTGGGATCCTCTGCCAGCCTTGTGCAGAACCCAGTGGCCCCTCCCTGGTCCTGGTAATGAATTTAGCAATTTCCTGTACAAGCTCAGGCTTCCCAAGCCGAAGACTCCGTTTTCAGGAGCTCTCACTGCTCCTGGGAGCAAGGTGCTATGCCTTGTATCTCTGTGTCATGGAGGTGGGTATCGGACTGAACAAGGCTGAGGCTGAGGCCACCTCTCTTCCACCTGGTGGTCCGGGCACTAGGTTCAGCAGGATGGACTTTGCCACGATAGGCCCTTGCCGGACAAGCAGTGTCATGGAACCTCTAAGATAGTCTTTCCTGTCTTCGGTGTCCTGTAGGACTGAAGAGGGGTCAAGCTGGGGCACAAAAAGGGAGGGGGGAAGGCAGACATGGCTCCTGTCCAGCCTCTGCTCCCACTCTTAACTTGCAAGCCCTCAGCTTGACCAAGTTTATCACCATGTTTAAATGCACACCACAGAGTGTTCTCCAATGATTTGTCCAAGATTTTTATAACCTTGCGATATTAGACTATCTTTCCTTGCACAGTTCTTATTTTATTTTAAAATAGTTTATTTTAAAGGTTGTAATTGTCTCCAAATAATTTGGGGAACTTTCTCTCTTTACTCTGGGGAACTATTTGTATAAGACCAGAATGTCTTGTGCCTTGAGGGTTTGGTATAATACACTTGTGCAACCTATGTGAAAAAATAATAATAATATCCCAAGGTTCTTGTTTGGCAGGTACTCTGTTCAGAAAGATCAACACGAGAGTCACACACAAGAGCCTAGTGATGTGTATGTAATGTGTACATGGAGGCACCCAGGGAATGGTAGTTCTCAGAAGTGGCTCTGAATTCCATCTTCTGTAACATCTTCAACAAGGAATGAGTTTGAAGTCACAGCACACAGGAGAGACACAGGGCAGGGCAGCAACTAAATGGCCAGTGCTGGCTGTCAGTAAAACTAGTTGGTGTGGAGTCTCGAGCTCTGTTCTGTATTAACTTTCTTTCTCTATGCGTGAGCATACAGGAATCTTTTCATCTTTGTAAATCCATGTCCTGCTTTTAGGCAAAGAGGGAGAGCAGACCTGTCCTGCACCTGTACCATCTCAGTGTCTAGCTCACAGTTAGTTGTATTTTGAGGAGTCTTATTCTAGTTCAACCCTCGTTACCTAATCTCCCCTTACAGGTCCCACTTTTCAATGCTTACAATTATAATGGTGACTACAATGCAATAAGAACTTTAAAGGACATGCAAACTAGAGCAAGCACTTAGCAATATTTCATATATACCTAAGGTCATATAGTTCCATATACTGTATACATAATAAATAGTATAGTCATTATATCCCAGTTCAAAGTATTTCCAGCTTTCATTACATATTTTAACTCATATGTCATTTATAAGTGCCTATTTTGTTTTCCAAAAACAATGGTGGTTTGTAAAATTTCTTTTCAGTATCCTAAATTATTATTTATAAAATCTTGCTTTGACTTCTAACTAACTGTGTTTTGGTCTGAAAACATTTTGGATCTGATTCGTTGAAATTTGCTAACCAATCTTGGTTTGGAATTTGCAGTTAGTTTGCAGTAATTTAATGTGCATTTGAAAACAGGAATGTCCCTCACAGTGCCTCAGCCGAGAAACCAGAAGAGATACCTTTTCTCATTTGTCAATGTAGCTGCAAAAATCTACCTAAAACTTTAGCAGCTCACAATGACTGAAGAGACAATGACTCTATGTCCCTGATAGGCCCTGGAGGGAGGATGTCTTGGCTTTAGGGGACCTGGATGTGCCCTTTGCCAACCTTCCGAGTCTCCAGAGGGTGTGTCCTGTGCATGGAGGACCTTATCACTCTCTGCAGGAACCTCCTGTCCTCTGTGTCAGCAATTGCTGGAGACAGGCTTAAGGGACATCATGATTGATGCAATGGCTTCGGAGTTTACATCTTAGAGCCTGTGCAAACAGCCTTTTCCTGGAAGCCTCCCCAGGTCCTCTACACCGATACAGCTTCCCCTTCTCAGGCAGTATGGCAGTCCTTGTGGGACAAGGCCATGGGTGTCAGCTGCTTCGTGTTTGCTGGAACAGTAACTTCCCCCAGACTGAGTGGCACCTCCTTCCCTCCTTCTCAGTCTGTGCTCCCAGCCTTGGCTGGCAGGGTGGGTCAGGGCTGGGAGCATCCAGCTTGGCAGTGCCCATCTATCACTGTGATTTCAGCCCTTGCCAGCAAAGGGAACAGAGGAAAAGGGGACAGACAAGTGGTCAGGCAGCCCTGAACTTAAGGAAGGAAATGTTAGTCTCACCTCTGAACTCCTGGAGATAGGTGAAGTTCCCAGAGGAGCCCAACCCAGACCTGTGGCTCACACTCACAGCACAAACTATGTTCCAACCCTCACTTCAGAGGCTTAGAGGTGTGGGCCAGGCTGTAGCCCTAATGGCCACCTCTTGGGTTCTGTGGTTCCCTCCAGGCCTAAGCTGGTAGGACCCTCTAGCCCCTCTTATAGCGTGGATACTGGCCAGATGGATCTTCGTTAGGGTCCCAACCAGACACAGGGTCTGCTGGTTGTAGCCTGGTACCACCAGGCTTCCTAGAAGCTAGGCCTGTCTCTGCCCTCCCCCCAACCTGAAGCAAAGCTGTTTGCTGGAAACAAGACCATCTGGAGTAACATTTCCTTGCTGCATCCCAAACTGGGCTTCTGGAACCTTCTAGGCTCACAGATGCACTCTAGGGAAAATACTCTCTTTAAGACATGTGCCTCACCAAGATGTTCAGTGACACAGTAACCAGGGGCCCTGCAGGCTTAAAGCCACCCAGTATTTCACATTGTTTTGCTCAAGGCATCTATGGGATGAGGTCTGGAATCAAATTCTGGTAAAAAGTCCTTCTCTTTGTCCTTAACCTCACTACATGTTCTGCAATATGCCAGGACACAGTCGGGTATGTGAAATGGTCCCTCGAGGGTTTTCAGGCACAGACTCGAGTTGGGAGGCAAAGCCTACCAAACCATCCTAGCCTCATCTGAGCAATCTCCAGTAAAAGTGAAAGTGACAGCCAGAGATCTGGGCAGGGTGACTTTGGCAGCCACAGGGAAGACAGAAAAAGCACAGATCCCCTCGATGTGGTGGAGTCGCTCCAACGAGGCTGAACCCATTGGCCCCGAGAGAACAGCATTCAGGGGACTTCTCTGACCCCAGGACTGCTGCGAAGGTTGACCATTCCCCCTGCCAAAGACCTCTATCTTTAGAAATGCACACATGTATGCGCGTGCACACACACACGTACACAAGCACCTCCTGAGGACATCTCCTTTCCTGGATAGAGATGCACAGGCAGGGTCAAGTCTGAGTCACACGGACAAAGGGGAACAGCCTGCCCTGGGGACTGTGGGACCAGCAAGGTGAACAGGAAGCAGAGAGGACTTGAGGTCTGAAGGCAAGGATACTAAAGCAACAGGGGCAGGACAAGGAATGGAGGGAACTCATAGCCATAGGGGCCCTAAGACAGCCCAGTGGGATCTCCTTTCAGAAGCTTAGGATGACCATGTGGGTAAGTTAGAGACAAAGGCCTCCCTGGCAATAGGAAGCAAAGGGTCAGAAGAAGATTGGCCATGTGAAAACCAAGGTGCCACGGAAACTGGAGACCTGCTCTGGGGCTGGGGTTCTGGTTCCCCCACCTTCTATCATCTGCTGCCTCTGTCTAATTAAATGCACCCACATATCTGTCTATACATTCAGGATGCGTCGCTCCTAAGTAATGCAGAACCAGGAACCTGCTTATACCACCCTTAGTAGATTTCACCATTGATACCTGCTGCTATTCAATGTATCTTCTAAGCTCAAATGTCCTGATTGCCCAGTGATGCCCTCCATAACTACTGATCCAAGAACTGATCCGGGATCCTGGGAATCCAGGTGAAAGAGCAACAGCCTCTTCCACAGCAGCTCTTCTCATGGGGGAAAGAAGCTCTGCAAAGAGCCCTCATGCACAGTAGCTAACATGGCCCCTGCAGGAAGCCAGCCCAGCCCCACTTCAGCATCTCATTCAGCCATGCTTGTCAACCACATGGCAAGATGATGACTTTATCTTCAGGCATGAGGACTAGGATGGCACTTAGGGGCTGTGGGCAAAGGGCAGAGCCCACCACACCACAGGAAAGCTTTTTCTGTAGGGACCATTTTGGTGATGGTCTTCTGCTGAAAGATGCCTGTTTCTTCTATAAAGTGACAGAAACTTTCTCAAGGGGACCAAGTACGGTAGTAAGGGCCTCCTGGCACTGCCAGCTCCTCAAAAGGTTGTTGAAGATGCTGAGAGACCCCGAGTCCCCTGGGTGCTCCTATGACCATCACCTCTGCTCTGTGCGTGAAGGGTAGGGGCTGGACTTGTCCTGGGGTGACAAGAGGGAGTTGACAGTCCCAACCTTTCCAGCCAACAAGGACCTTCGTGGCTGCTCTGACTAATGTCGGGCCAGGGCCCTGGCTCTTGGAACATATCGCAAGCAGGGTGGTTGACAGACGCAAAGGTTGTTGCTGATTAATCCTTCTCCAGTGAAATGCCACAGGGCCGTCAGACACACCGCTCCTCTGTCCGCAGCTGTAAATGGCTTATTGATCACCGGCAGGAGCTTACAGATATCTAAAGAGCACAGTGCACTCTCAAAGGGCCAGCCATAGCAACAGTGCACAGTTGTGATGGGGGATTCCAGCATCCCAGCCTGCACGCAGGAGACCAACAAAGGGGCACCCTAGGTCTATGTTCATCCTGGGACTTGGGAATGTGTGTGCCGTACATTCACATGCCCATACCTGCACATGTGCACACACTTTTGTTTACATATATGCTTTCTTGTGTGTACAGTGTGAACATACCCAAAATAAAAGCCACCTGAGACCTATGAAAAGATTCTCCATCATAAAAAATAGAGACCATAGCAACAAAGATAAAAATGAAAAGCATATTTTAAAATATTCTCTAACAGAAATTTTTTTAATCATTAAAAAATCAAGAATAAATGAACTCAGGAAACAAGATAAATTAGAGGTCAAATAAGATTCTGTAAAAGGAGAGAAACTGTCTACAATCAAAAAAGAATTAAAAAGTTGATGACTAGAAAAAAGGAAAGATATAGACAGACTGAAAGTAAGCTAGAGGAATAAAAATTTGCACTAAAAAAAAGAAAGAAAATTTGCACTAACATAATAAAAGAAGTTTATTCTATTTCCCAGGACTGGCAACTGAGACATAATAACAGATAAAAGACACAAAGATAATGCTTGTCTTGAAATTAAAAGAATTCACACTGGGTCTTAAAATAAATAAAACATAGAATTGGCGTACATAATTGTGTTTGGTTACAAAAATTTTACAATTAAATATAAAAAGCAGTTCTTGTGGTTTTTTTTTGGGGGGGCGGGTTGGTACTGAAAATCGAGCTTAAGACCTTGCACTTGCCAGACAGGCGCTTATGCTGCTGAGCCAAATCCCTGGCCCCTAAAAAGCAGTTCGTAAAAATAAGATAGTCACATACATTATAAGTAAAATAGTGCACAATGCTGTTAAATATGTGCTTCACAGGGAAAGGGGATAAGCTGTTTTCTAAGCCTGTCTCAAAAAAAAAAAAAAATCCTTGGAAACTTTAATGGATAAGTAACCATAGAGTGAACTGAAAGGGTTTCCACACATCAAGTCAAGTCGATATTGCTTTATGAGTGGATCATTTGAAATTTTTAAGGAAAAGACAATCTCCAAAGTGTCTCAGTGAATCTTATGAGTCTAGTATAAACCTACTACTGAACACTGACACAGATAGCATTACAAGACAAATTCTGATACAGTCTCAATAGTGAATTCAGACATAAGAAGTCCAGCAAATTCTTAGCAAATTAAATCCAGCCACTATTTTTAATTAACAATATATCAAGGAGACTGAGTGACAGAGTACTCGCCTAGCGTGTACAAGGCCTTGGGTTCCCTCTCCCAGAACCCCCTTCCCCCAAACACAAGCATTACATCAGGGCACTGGATTTATTCCTTAAAGGTAATGATGAGTTAAGATTATAAAATCTAGATAAGAGTTAATATTATAAAATCTAGATAAGTAGTGGCACACGTTTGTAACCTCCAGCACCCAGGAAGCTGAGGCAGGAAGATCTAGGCTAGCCTGTGCCACATAGTGAGTTCAAGATCAGCCTGAACCACATCACAAGACCCTGTCTCAATAAACAAACAAACAAGCAAACATACAAATCAGGTGTGGTGGCTCACACTTGTAATCCCAGCACTCCGGAGGCTAAAGCAGGAGGATTGTCCCAAATTCAAGGCCACCTTGGGCTACACAGGGAGACCCTGTCTAAAAAAGAAAAAAAATCTGACAATCATAAAAATGAGAAACTGATAATTTGATTATCAGTAGATATTACAAAAGCCATTGTATAATATTTGATATCCACTTACCTTCATTTTAATGAAAGTCATAGTTAATTTTAAAAGCCCTGATGTTTGGCAAGGTTTATAATGAAATGCTGTCATTTGTTGCCTAATCTCTCATACTTTAAGAAACTTCCCATTCTCCAGAGGCCAGCACTTCTGTTTTTAGCAATGTTTTCGGGTACTTACCGATACATTTTTGAATACCATCCTTATCTTGACGTCCTCTGATCTTTCAGTTTGGTATGTTACCTGTTGCTTTCTCACACTGGAAGATGAACGTTATGCTTTCTAATATCGCCTCCACCACTACACAGATGCACAGACTTCACTTCTTCCTATCTTTTATGGGATATGTCACAATTTTTTTGGTAATCAAAATCAGCATTTGTGTTAATTAGATTAAGAAAATTTCATCTAGTTCTGGGTATGGAGTATAGTTTGATTACTTTTTCTTTTTTATATAACTTTTTATTTCCCCAGAACTCACAACAGCCTTGTTCTTCATTGGTTTGGTTTTGCACTTGTGGTTTGCAGAGTTTTTGAACTCATGAGTTAATGTCTTTCGTCAGTTCTCTTTACATATTGCTTCTGTCCTGTTTGCTCCCTCTTGTCTTTCTGAATCTTTTTTTTTTTTTTTAACCAGGGATCGAACTCAGGACCTTGCGCTTTGCCAGGAAGGTGCCTTATGCCGCTGAACTAAATCCCCGGCCCCATCTTTCTGAATCTTTAAATTTAAACACATTAGTACTTTTTTTTTGAAAGAGGGTAAAATTAAACACAACAAAACAACAGAACCGGACCTAAGAAAGCATAAATTTCAAAGCTAGACAACCAGAGATCTTCACTATCTGTCATATTGTCTCTCATTTTCTTCCAAATGGTTGTCCATATCTTTACGTATGGGGAGTTCATACTAAATAACATAGCCAATCTTTTCACAAGATGTCCAGTTCACTGGCTCCCACTTGCTAAGGGGGGGACATGGGATGGGGGATAGGATGACATGAGATGTTTGATTCTCAGCCTGTGCACCGGCAAGGCTCACAGCCGCCCCCCAGAGAGGGGAGGAGCTCCTTGTTCTCCCGGCACCCCGAGTCAACTGCACGGTGCAGGTCCTGAGGCGCCAGGGTCTCTCCCCTGCAGGCCCCCGAAAGTCCGCCACACTCACCTGCTATTTCTTTCTGATGAATTGACCATTCCATTTCCAAAGTTCTGAAATGGCCAACAGACACAGAAAGAATTCTCTTTAGGCTCCTGTTTGAAACCAGCAGCTACAGCAATCTGCTGGCCTTGCTTCAGGGCCACCTCAATAGTACTTTTGAGCATACTCATATTTCTCCTGCATGCCTGCCCCCTCATTTTCCCCCTTGGTGCTTCTGTGTGGGTATTATCTATTAACCCATTTTCTAGTTCACCAACCTTGTATTCTGCTATGTTCAACTACAGTTTAAACCACTGAGTTGTTAATTTCAAATACTGAGTATTATAGTTATAGAATATTGATTTGATTTTATAAAAATTAAATCACATAGTTCATTGATTTTTAAATTTTGGTTTTTTGAGACATGTAGCTTTGAACTCTCAACTCTCCTGCATTAGCTTCCCAAGTCCTGAAAGCATAGTCATGTACAACCACACCTGACTTAAATTATTATATATAACTTTTAAAGATTTTATTTCTTTGCTTAAATTTTCCATCTTTTGTTTAATTTAACCCATTTTTCCTCAGTGTTCCTCAATGTTTCACGGTGCTTGTTTTAAACATCCTGTGTGGTAACTCTAACTGGCTCACTGTTGGGTCTGCTGCTATTGCCCGTTTTCATGATTGGTTTCTTCTCCTCCCTGTGTCTAACTGTTCACTGTGTGTTTAATGTATATGGAAAAACCACTGAGATTCAAATGACACTGACTACCACTGTTGTCCCTTTCCTCCCTGCTGAGGGCTTGTCATACCAATGCCATCGAGGGGGGACCTGGATGGAGGCAACTTGCAGCATCAGTAGAGCTGGTTACCTGTTGTCTGCCTACCCCAGGGGTGGCCTGTGCCGGAGACTACAGCTCTCTTGGAAGGGAGGGGCCCTCTATCTGTTCTGTCTTTGCTGCTTCCACAACTCTGGGGTCCCTTCAAAATCAAATCGTTCTACCTTCTCTGGCTTTTCTAGGAAATGGTGACCTGCTAGGGCCCACTGCATCCTGCCTGGACATGGGAAGTTGGTGCCCTTGGTTGCCTTCATCCTCTGACTCACCATCACACAGCAGCTTCAGAGAAAGAACACACAGAGTCAGAGCTTCCTGAGCCCGCTGCTAACATCACTGGGCAAAGAATTCTGCTTTAAAATGGCTTCACCTCAGAGCCCCTTCCTATTTGAAAAAGGTCTCCTTACTTCCTATTCTGTCCTTAATTTTGCTTTTTACTTATATTTTGGGCTCCTTCTTTAAGAGAAACCACATGATATTTAAACTCATGTGTCTGATTTATTTCACTTAACACCGTGGCCTCAAGATGCATCCATTTTCCTACAGATGCCTCAAGTTTATCTTTCTTTATGGCAAAGTAGTCCTCCATTGTGTATAAATACCACATTTTACTTATTCATTCATCTGTCGATGGACATATAGGTTGTTTCCCAAATGTAGCTATTATAAATTATGCTGTTACAAACATGGGCATGGATGTATCATTGTGATATGATGTTTTTAATTCTTTCAAGGAGATTCTTAAAAGGACATAAATGGGTCAAATGGAATTTCTATTTTTAGTTTTTTGATGAATATCCATACTGATCTTCACAGTGGTTGTACCAGTTTACATTCCCACCAACAGTGTAGAAGGTGTCCTTTTTTCCCCACAGCTTTACCAGAATTTGCTTTTACTTGATGTCTTGATGATAGCCATTCTTTCTGGAGTAAGATGGAATCTCAGTGTTTTAATTTTTCTCTCTCTTTGTGCTGTCAGATCTTACTTAAACATGCCCTTTGTCTTAGTCAGTTTCCCAGTGCTGGAACAAAACATTCAACACCTATAGCCTGAAGGAGCAGAGGTTTATTTTGGTTCACAGTTTCAGCTTGTAGTTGACTGGCTTCGAGGCAGAAACGGGATGCAGAGGACCATGGCAGAGGAAAAGGTGCTCACCTCTTGGCAGCTGGGTAGCAGAGCCTGAAGGGAGGAAAATATACCCTTCCAGGCCGTGCCCCTGCCCCAGGACCCGCCTCCAGCCATGACACCTCCTAACAGCAAGGCAGCCATAACTGTCCCATGATCCAATCACCTTTCATATACATGAGAATTTAGGGTCCCCTTTTATGTCTAAGCCACAATGCCCTCCACACCCAGATCCTGATCCAACCTGCCGGGATATCTGCCTGTTTCATCCTCTCAAGAGTAGTGCTGGTTGCTGCTCTAGCCTGTGCTGTGCTGTTCATTTCCCTGCCAGGGATCAAGTGCGGTGGTGGTAGTGACAGGGACTTTGTCAACCCTGAATACTTCTATACATGCTGAGTAGACCTGACCTGGCCATGGGAGTTCTAAATGGCAAATATGGCTGGAATAATAATGAATGCTCGCCACAGCTCTTTTTGGTTTTGTTTGCTTGTTTTATGGTACTCGGGATTGAACCAAAGGCCTTTGCACTGAGCTACATCTATAGGGTCTCACTAAGTCACTGAATTTCCCAGTCTGTGCTCACACTTGCAGTCCTTCTCACTCCACCTCCCGGGGCCAAGGCCTGCAGGTGTGCACCAACACCCCATCCTTAGCTCTGGGCTTTTTTTTTTTTTTTTTTTAGACAGGGTCTTACTCTGTAGTTCAGACTGGCCTTGAACTATATAGCCTAGGCTGGCCTCACACTCACAGAAATCCTCCTGCCTCACACTCCTGAATGCTGGGATTACAGGCGTGCACTATCATGCCCAGTTGATCTGGAATTTTACACAAAGTTGGTTTCTTCTATTTCAAAATTTTTCAACAACAATGATAAATCAATTTATCATAAAATAAGTCAGAAAATATTATTTTAGGGGAAAATCTTTAAAAGCACATTCAGTTTTCATCTGAGCAAACGCCTAGCGAAGGAAGGGACCAGAGCTCAATATGATGTAGACTTTGGATCCCTGGACCTGCTAATCCTGGGCAGGGATGAGGCCCAGGGCTGGCCCTGGCCTTGGAAATGGAACAGGGCCTGGCCTGACAACACCTAGCCAAGAGGTCATAAATAACTCTTGCCCAGGAGTGTCTGATGGCTCAGAGCAAGAGCCCGGCTGTCTGCCACTTCCTGGGGCTGTTGTGGTTTGGATAGATCCCCAGCTGCCCCAGTCACAGCTTCATCACTGTCCAAGAGGCAGGAGAAGCCCAGGCAGGAACAAGGGATGCGGTGAGGGTGAGCAGGTCCAGACAGGCTTTGTCACTCAAAGCTCCCTTCTTTCCCTCCCTCCTTTCATGTCAGACATGTGAAGGGACAAAAAGCCTGCTTCACTTGTGTGGTATGGAACATAGACACCAGTCCTTTGATTGGGCTGGCCAGCTCTCTGTATCACCCTCAAATCCTGCTCTGACCTCATTGGGTTGTACCCATCCTGCACCTCTCCCCATCTCCCAGGCATGCCTGTTTAAGCTGTCAAATCTCCTTAGGGGTCTGCCCCTCCCAGCCTGTCCTGAGCTGGTAAAAATCTTTGCCAAACAGACCTCCTCTCCCCCTGGTGTTGAGCCCAGGAAATGGGAGTGGGTTTCAACATCAGAGCACCTGCACCCTGGGTTCATGCCCAGCCCAGGGGATAATCCCCCTACATGAAGACATGAGGGGCAGGCAGGCTGCTTTAAGCCACTTTCCTAAGGCAGGAGCAGCAGAGCTCATCCTGCCCTCCTCAGCCTTCCAGCCAGGTGGCCCTTTGGCATAGAGGCTGCAGGCAGGCTGGACTGCCTATGCCTGGCCTTGGCAGGGCAGGAGTCTTCCTGGGCCGCTGGGAGAACGGTAATGAGATGTTGTGTAACTGTATCACCTCTCCTCTGTGGGAAGCTCTCTGGGCCTTTTGATTTAATTGTGAGTGTATTTCCAGAAGCAAATCTGGGGCATGGTGGCACAAGTGGCCTGCAGGGAAGAGGGCTGTAAGAGGGGGAGGGATTGGCCCTGAGGGTCTCTCTTCATGTGTAGCAGAGCTTCCCAAACCACAGCGCTAGGATGGCTGAGACAGGCCAGGCAAAAGCCAGCTTTGGCTGGAAGTTCTCAAGATGGGATGGGAGGTGAACCAGCACTGAGCCCCCACCATCCTCCCCTCACATACCCAAGCCCGAGAGGCGGCAGCCTGCAGTCCCTCCCATCCACTCCATAACTCTTCCCCTTTGTGGAATCAGCCTACCATCCTTCCAGATCATTCCTTCCACAGGCAAATGGCTGAGTGTTGGGAAACTGTCATCTGTTGTGGGCCCTGTCTTATCGCTACCTAAAGTGAGTCCCCAGCTCTGTGGTTGATATGTGACAGACTTGGGAGTAGATATGGGGAGCCTAGCACCCCAGAGTCCCACAGCAGCTGTGACTCACAGATGACCTCTCAGTGTCCCCAAGAACACTGGGAAGGTTGACTGGACGAGGCGAGGAGCTGACCAAAGCCCTGCCCCTACCTGTCTGGGCATGCTCGGAAGGCCGAGGGGGCTTATCCAGCCACCTGGGATACATGGTAGAGTCTGCTATTCATCTCAGGACTGGCTGGTATCGGGGTGAAGGGAATACATGGCCTCCACCCAAAGGCCAGCATCCCTGTTGGGGAATCAAGTGTGTCTGCTGCCTGCCATGCACCTGTTTCTTCCCTGTTGGGAAAATGGCTTTCAGTCCATAGGAACTCACTCCAATGGCTGGCACGGGGTGGGGATGAATCCAAACTGGCATTTGGGATAAAGCTCTCCCTCCCAGGTCTCAAGTTCCCCAGGGTGGGTGTATCTGGGCCTATATCTGCTACCCAGTGGGGAGCAGAGACCTGACCAACCCAGGACCGGCCCTGGTGCCAGCCCTGGAGCCCCCAGAGGCGTCTCCGAAAGAGCAGCCAACAGAGCTGGAGGCGGCAGGCTCCCACTCTGGCCATGAGGACTAGTAGGCTCTACCCACCAGGAGTGGGCTGGGGGCTAGGCATGGTCTTGGGCACTCACAGGGTAGGGCCACCAGACTTTTTTAGAATGGACTTGATATTTGTTATTTCAGAAAAGGCACCCAAGTAAGTACTGTGGGAAAGAGCAGAACTCTGACCTTCTCTCACGTATTTTATGGCTTAGTACTGTTTTTATTTCAACTTACAAGGGGGGAGGCACTCTAATCACTTAGTGCAGGGCCCCAGAGGTCTTGGTTAGATCCTTGAATGGAGTCCAAAAGGGACTTTGAGGCCCAGGTCTGGCAGGGCCAGACAGGGTTAGAATCACTAACCCAGAGTAGAAATTTTGGGGGGACTCACAGCTCCAAGTGGGGGCCAGCATGGGCATCACCTCTGACCCCAACCAGGTGGCCCTCAACCAGCTCACTGCAGGCTTGGTTCAGGTTTTGGGCATCCTGACTGTGGCAGGCAGAAGTGGGCTATGGTTGGCTATCACAGAGGCAAGTCCGGCCCAGCCTTCACTGCCCCAACCCATTCCAACCTGCTCCCCCACCAGGAGACTTGTCATGAACCCGCCATCATTCAGAGCCCAGGACAGGCTGGCCACCTGGGTAGAGGGTCAGCAGGCCATCATCCTGTGGACCCAAGTGTCTGTTTCTTGCCCCTTCCAAGATTGTTAATGGATAGACGTATCCTTGATGTGGATATAAGGCCAGCCTTTCCATGTGCTTCCTGTATGAACCAAGTGCTTCGGCGTCCCCGTTTGTAAAATGAGGGTGGCCATCCTGACTGTGCATGGACTTTGGAAGGGTCATGGAAAAGGATGTGCCTGAGGCACCAAGCCTACCCAGACATTGGGAGGCTTCCAATGTGCTTCTGCCTGGTGGAAGTTTCTGGAGCCATGGGTGGTTGGTATGTTGCTAGATTCCCCCATCTGGATTTTCATTAGGAAGATCCCACTCTGCCAGGCTCCTTCTGCCATCACAGAGACAGAGCTCACATGAGCTCCTGTTGCCACTCACCTGGACAGCAGCTTCTAGTGACCTCAACAATTTCCTCTATGGCCTCCCAAGTTGGCAGTTTAATCCTGACCTAGCTTCCTCTTGCTTGAAGGGAGCTGTGAGCTGCAGAGCCTGGCAGGATCTGGGAGGCTGAGTGTTCCCAGAACAGTGTGGCTGGTGGAGGCCATAGTGTTCTTGAATGGAGCCAATTAAGCCAGGCAGGAGCTGTGAGTGTCAAGGTGCAGATTGTGCTGACCTGCACCTGGGGACTGCATGGGCAAAGGCCCACGGAGTGGCAGTGAACTTCCTGTGTCTGTGCTGGGGAACATGATGGAGGCATAGATAGACCTCCCAGGTATGCAAACTCAGGAAAGAAGGGGTTAGGTATCAATATGGAAGGAGATATTCAAGGTACGTTGACTGTGATCACAAAAGCCATGGCAATGCCCTGAGGTAGGGAGGGGAGGGAGGGTCTGCCTACTGCTGCTCATGAGCTGTTTCACTGTGTCTGTGGTAGCTGAATCCCGAGTGCCTTCGGGGGTTTTCAGACTCCCTACTGACAGCCTCAAGTGACCCCTGGACCCTGCAAAAGCCCCGTGGAAGGCTGAGGCCTCTCAGCAGCAGAAGCAGGGACTGCAGAGCCCGAGGCATAGAGGAGGAAGTTCTGTGTTCACTGGGGCTGGGGCTTTGCCGTGGTCTGGGAGGTCGAGGCTTCTGCTCTCCACACAGAGGGCTCTGGGGACTGGTGCCAGTGGAGAAGCTTCTGGATCCCAGAGCCAAGTGCCTTAGGGAAGGGATGACCAGCACAGCCAAGCCTCACGTGAACCACCTGGGCTGGAACCAACTGTCCTTAAGATCCTCACAACGCTGTGTCACAGCTCACAGGAACAGAAATGAGGCCCTGCCTGAGCGGTCAGTGTGGGAAGTGGCTGACTGTCAGTGGGCGTGATTCTGAGCCCTTGGCTAAGGCATCCGCCCCTGCCTGAGTGGGTGGGTGGGCGGGGCCTGCCTTGGCTGCGGAGCACCCTGGAAGCTTCCAGGTTGAGGTAGGCCCAGGCTCCTCAGATTCAGCCAGAGAAGAAAACCAGATGGACTTACACAGAGCCAGACCCCCGCCACTTCCTTTCCCACCACTGGGGCCAGCAGTGAGTGCTGCCCTGAGAGAGTGACCTCAGCAGTTGTCCTGCTTCCAAGAGGCCCAGTGCCCAGGAGCAAGACCAGGGACACAGTCCCATCCTATCTTGCTCTCTAAAAGAGGCAGCCCCCCACCTCCCTTCTGCCCCCAATCATGTGCTCTCCAAAGTATCAAGGCTCAAAAACAGGAAGCCAGGAGGTCCAGGGTCCAGCTCCACAACTGAAGGCAGATAACTAGAACCTGAGGTCTTGATTTCCCTTTGCATCCTACCTGCCATCCACTGGCATTCCACTCAGGGGTTTGGTTTCACTCACAAATGCAAAGTTCTCCCAAATGAGTGCCCTGGGGCTGCCCATACCCACCTGTGTCTGTCACCCAGCCTGCCTGCTCTTGGCTGGCTGCTTCTGTACTCCGCGGGCAAAGTGAGAAGTGTGTAGATCCTTTAGACACTTGCTGGAGAAGAAAGGATGTTCCCTGGCCAAGTGCAAGACAGCACCACTCGGTCAAGGGAGCCAGCTTGCCTATTTCAGGAGCTTGGGCTGCTTCCAGGATTGGAAGAACAACTGGTTTTCGCCTCAGCCAGAGAACATGAGGGCCTGGCTAGGCCATCAGCAGCCCTTCCAAACACATGGGCAGGGCCAGCAGCCCAACGGCAGTGCCTCTCTCTGCCTTCCAGGAGATACACAGGGACGCTAGGGGTTCTGTCGTGGGGTAGCAGGGTGCACTGGGCAATCAGCAAAGAAGTCACCACTCCACCTTGTATCCTACTGAGCTTTCAGGCCCATTTGGGACTGGGTACACCAGGTCCTGGGGCTGGAGGAAGATGCGAGGATCTGGGCCCCAAATGATCTAGGTTTGACTACAGTGCTGCCACCACAGCTGGTGACCTGAGCTGTGGCTCAGCCTATCAGTTGTGGCTTAGCACCATTAAGCTCCTCCATGATGTAGCTACAGAGAGCCTGTGAGGGCATTAGCCTGGGATCCAGAGTCCAAAAAGGCTTTCCCTGCTCTCTAGGGACATGTCAAGCCCAGCCACTGTTCCTGTCAGCTGTGTTCCTGGGTCACTCACACGCAAAGAAAGGCACCACCTTTCCATTCAAGGGCTTTGTTAGTTACCCTTGGGATTCTAACCCTGTACTCCTCCAGAGCTCTTCCTGGGGTGGGCTGGAGGGGAGTGTGGCCCTTCAGGAAGCACCGTGCTCCTTGGCCATTCACCAAAGATCCCCTTCAGTGTTTCTGGAGCTAGGTCTGTGGAGCCCGGTGTCTCCTTTAGCCCCAGCTCACATGGCCAGAGCCCTCCAGTGCATGCCTGTTAATGGAAATGGTGAAGAAATTGCCCAGGGGCTGCAAAAGGTTCAATTCTAATACCACCCAAACTCCAGGAGACAATTTAGGTCACAGGCGAGGAAATGGAGTCACTCCCACTTTGTCCTGCACTTAGGCCTATTCCATGGGTCTTGCTATGAAGTGTCACAAGTCACCAGGCACCTGAGTGTAGTGTGTCACTTGCCATCCGTAAAGACCCCATAGGCCTTTAAGGGACACCTTTGCAGGAAACCCGCAGAAGATGCTCAAACCCCTGGCCTCCTTCTGCTCCATGGAAAGGAGGGCCTGCTAGCTCCAGGCCACAGCCCAGAGCCTGACTTGGAGGTGGCAGCAGAAGGACACCCTACAGTAAGAAGACTCCCTACAAGGGTGCCTGGCTTTGCCACCCTCCAAACCTTCTATGCTACACGTATCACCCCACCTGCTACAGGATTTCAGCGAGAGCTGACAAAATCCGATATGTAACAATGGGCCAGGAAGTGGCCCTGAAGCAAGGCCAGCAGATTGCTGTAGCTGCTGGTTTCAAACAGGAGCCTATAGAGAATTCTTTCTGTGGTCTGTTGGCCATTTCAGAACTTTGGAAATGGAATGGTCAATTCATCAGAAAGAAATAGCAGGTGAGTATGGCGGACTCTAGGGGGCCTGCAGGGGAGAGACCCTGGCGCCTCGGGACCTGCACCATGCAGTTGACTTGGGGTGCCAGGAGAATAAGGAACTCCTCCCCTCTCTGGGGGGGCGGTTGTGAGTGTGGCCAACTTTCAGTGGCCCAAAGGAGAGAGACCCTGGCGCATCGGGACCTGCACAGTGCGGTTGACTCGGGGTGCTGGGAGAACAAGGAACTCTTCCCATCTCTGGGGGGTGACTGTGATCCTGCCTGAGTGTGGGCTGAGAATCAGACATCTCATGTCATCCTGTCCCCCATCCCGTGTCCCCTCCCCCTCCCCCCTGCCTAGCAAGTGGGAGCCAGTGAACTACACATCTTGTGAAAAGATTGGCTATGTTATTTAGTATGAGCTCTCCATATGCGAAGATAAGGACAACCATTTGGAAGAAAACAAGAGACAATAAGACAGATAGTGAAGATCTCTGGTTGTCTAGCTTTGAAATTTATGCTCTCTTATGTCCCATTCTGTTCTGTCTTTGTTGTGTTTAATTTTACTCCCTTTTAAAATAAAATTTTAAAAAGTCAAGAAGAAAAAAAAAAAAACAATGGGCCAGGAGGGAGGGATGAAGTGAGCAGAGGAGACTGCAGCTCCGGCGCACTGGTCCCTGTGGCGGGGTCCAGGGATGAGGTGGGTGTGATCCCATCTACTCTCCGGATATCAGCCTGGGCTGGCGTGGGTTGCCAAGGTGAGGGTGTAGGAAGAGCCCTGTCTAGGTAGCCTGCAGTACCAGGAATAGCCGAAATCAACCCAAGGCTGTTGGGCTATTTGGTGGTCTAGGGTTGGTGGCCACCCTGGTCCACAAAAGTTCCTGGGATTCTTGCTGGCCACTGCCAGGAAAGAGGCTCAGTGGCTGGCACAGATGCATCTGTTGCTACTTGAATGTTCCCTACACACATTTGGAAACCCTACATTTGTCATGGCAAAACACCAGAGAGACAGGCAAAAGCACTGTCAGGAGTCCCTGGAGCCAGGACACCCTCCCTAGGGAGCTTGGTGGAGCGGTATAGGGAGGTGTTCGTTGAACGAGCTGCCATGGGTTGTCTCGATGGTCTGGCTTTCCACTCTGTCCAGTACCACCTGGGGTCCCTGGCCGGAGTCTGGCCACAGTCCTAGCAAGCCCAGCCACAGCAGGCTGTTGGCAGAGCAGGGTGAGGTACTGACCCTGCTCTGGGGTCTAAACGGAAGGTAAGAACTGTACCCGTGAGCTGCCCTCTGCCCTCAGCCCCGTCCAGCAAGAAGAGCCAGTGCACCTTGAGCTGACGAACAGGGCCCCACCCCACCCAGGCCGTTTCTACAGAGCCCTCTCCCAGACATTTCTGGAAACTGCTCAGGTCTCCGGAGAGGACTGGGCAGGGCAGGGAAGGAGATCTAGGGAAGAGGAGCACCTCGGTGTGAACACTGGACAGTGCCCATGGCATGGTCTTCCCAGGGCTCCGTCTAACCTTCAGGAGGTGAAAAAGTTGCACGCCTGACCGGTGAGCAACACTCAGCAGAGCTTCCGGAACCAGCCCATAGCGGAGACTGGGAGGAGACGGGAGAGACAATCTGCTTCCTGTTTGGCTAAGATAAGCCATCAGATGAAGTTCTTGACTTTGCCCCTAAGTGCCCATGGCCAGCTGAGGACTCCCATTTCTCTTCTTGGGAAGGCTGCAGACTGCCTCCAAGGTTCCCAAGTTACAGCTGGTGAGTGTCCCCTGGGCTAGCACTGGTCACTCTGAGTAGTCATCACTGAGGGGGAGGGGCAGCTAAAATTCTATTTACAGTGCAGTGCCATTGTGGCCTGGAGGCCTGGACCTCGGCCAGATAAAAGGAAACCTGAGGTGGGGGGCTGACCCTCCTGTGGATGAGGGTACCGCAGGCCTGAGGGAGGTACAGACCTGTGCCTGCATGAACTCCTCTCTTTTGGGTGAGTTCGGGGTGCCAGCGCTGCCTTGGCCCAGCTGTCTCCTCCTCCTCCCTCCTCTTTCCTCTCCATCCTTCCTGAAGCCCTCCTTCCTCCTTTCCCTTAGCTAAAGCACACCCCTGTCCTTGGTCAGGTCAGCTCTGTTCCACAGCATCCCCCTACACACACACACACACACACACAGTGACTTCCACACTCTGGAGCCTCCACCCCAGGGCACAGCCTTCTGAGAGCTGCAGAGCTCCTCTTCGTGTTGGGGATACTGGGAACGTGACTCACGTGGTTCCTGGGGCCGGTGGAGGCTAATCATCCTCTATCTAATTTAGAAACAACCTAATAGATCTAATTCTCAGCTCTCCCCAGAGAAGCACTGCCATCTGTCCTGGTTTCAGAGACGGCCTCCCCATCCCTCAAGGAAGAACGGAGTAACCCGATTTTGCCGATGCCTGGAGAAGGCGCGGGATGTAGATGCTCCAGGACCGGGTGGTCTGACTCAGGGCAGCAGGATGAACTTTGCTTAGACAGCCATGCCCCATGCCTGTTTTACGCCACCCAGGGTAGGTGACAAACGGTAGATGACAAAGGGAAGGTTGTACTCATTGGGATCCCTTTGAGAGGCAAAGAGACACACAAACCCCTTGTAGAGCAAAGGCAAGAAACTCAAAAAGTTCTTGTGGTCTAGAGCAAAAGGGTGTACCTGGCCTGGATATGGACCCCCACACCCCTGTCATAAGAACCAGACATGTTCACCTGCCACCAATTTCAAGGTCCCTGCAGGAAAGCTTCCTTTCTGGGCCCAAGGACCTGACTGCAAAGGCAGGATTGGAGTCCAGTGGTCAGGTCAGACCCTGTCCAGGTATGGAATGACCCTCATCCATTCAACACGCATTCATTCATCTTGAGCTGGGGGACCCAAGGAGCCAGGAGGATGAAGAGAGTGAGGGAATGGACTCAGGGAAGAGAGGCCCTGAGGGTCACTGGGGAGGCAGGACACTGGGAGGGCTGCTCGGAGGAGGAGGCCAGAGAATGGGGAACACTGTGAGCCTGTAAAGAGAGAAAAGATGACAGAGAGGGGAGCTGAGAGGTGGCTGGGTCATGTGCCTGGGCCCTGAAGTGGAACACCAGCCTGTCCTTCCTTCGTGTGCAGGGAAAGGGGAGACACA
>PVJX010010625.1:0-56223 GCA_004027295.1 Dolichotis patagonum
CACAGGCAAAGGAAGCATTAGAACCTAAAACAGGCAAGGAAGCAGCTTGTCCTCCTAGTGATATAGGGGAATGAAACTCCCGACCTACTATGTCCGGTACAAGCTTGTGTTCTCTAAAATCGAAGAATGAATTTTAGGAACAACGGAGGTGAAGAGCAGAATATATTTATTGAGAGAAAGAAAGCTTCTGTCTGAGAGAAAGAGAAGGGGTCCCGAGCGGGTTGCCCAGGACTCTGTCTTTTCCAGGGACTTTTATAGACTAAAACCATGGGTTCAAGGTGGGGAAAGACTGGGAGCTCACAAGGCAGATGGGCATAGGTTATTGGCTATAAGATAAATACTTCAGGTAAAACTGATTACATTAAGGACAAATGGGAAAGCAAGTCACGTAGGAAGCAGGCATTTTTGAAGCTGTGACCTTTCCCCTAAGATGGGATAGTGGCTCCAGGGTGAGAGGGAACTAATTAGAATATCAGTCCCCAGGATGTGAATGCATTTGTTTGGTCTTTTGTCTTGAGGCCTGGCCCACAGCATGAGGCATCAGTCTCCCTGGCAGTTGCCAGGAGTCTGGGCTTCTGCACTGGCTCCATGGAGGACCTAGCCCTGTCTCACTGCCTATATTTCTGACTAACTAAGCTGCCTGCAACACTAGGATGGACCAGGACCCAGAAGCCACGGTCAGTGCTGCGGCCCTGAGCCTGAGAAATGAAAGACAAAACAGCACACAAGATACGAAACTACACAGTCATCTTCGTATTCCAGCATTTCAGGTTGGCTTTGCCATGGTCTGCAGCTAGCTAAGGTAGCGGAGCATTCTGCGAATTTCCCAAAAGAGGGTCTGAGCACAGTTTGCTATTTCAAGAGCAACCCTTGCTTCTGGTAAAGTACTGATCTCCCAGAAGAGAACTGATCCAGTCTGCCCCCTGCTCAGGCATGAAGACGTCCGCTTCATCAGTTAAGCTGGAGCCACCAATACGACTTTCAGCTATGGATGTACACATACACAGCTGTTCCCACCATGGTGGCCCAGATGCCCACTGAGCCCAAGAGTGACCCATCGCTGTGCTTGCGCTCATACCACTTGGTAACATCTGCCCCACAGTCGCAGTACCAACCCCCTCGGACATCTGAACCCATGGAGCGAGTGACTGAGCACTTCCGGCGCCATGTGCATTGGAGGCTGATAGCTGAGGGACAGGTGGGTCTCCACTAACCTTGTGGCTAAGTGTTCACGTTAGAACAAGGAAAAGCCCAAAGGTCTGCACACAAATTGTGAGGCAAAGGCTGAGCGATGTGCGGCTGATAAGCTGCAGCCAGCAGCCAGCCTCACTGGTTCTGAACGCTGCCTTCTCTGCGTCCCTTTGCACAGGAGGCTCATGACACACCTCCAGGACTGCACGTCTGCCCTTGCAGCCCTGAGGACACACAGATGCACGCCCCTCGGTCTTTGCCCTCAGACTCGCTGGAGTCTCCAGGAAGAGACAGACACGTGGTTAGGAACGCGTAGGAAGAGGCCGAGGAGCTCTGCCCAAACCTTTGAGCAGAACAGGAAAAACAGTGGACGTTTCTCCACAAAGAGAGGTGACAGATTGAGGGACAGTGCCACGAAGAGAGCACATTAGAGGTCGAGAGTGGGGCAGGGAGTTCCTGGCCAGGGGATGCACTGCCAAAAGCAGATGTGCGTTAAATCGAAGGTCCAAAGAGTGCCGCAGGCGTCCCGTTAGAGCACTGGAGGGCGAGGCTATCAGAGGGGCCTGAGAGGGAGTCAGGCTTCCAGGCGCCTCCAGAGCAAGCTCGGAAGCGTGCAGCACACTCCGGCAGCAGGCGCTCTCTTAGTGTGGGCGTCGTGAGTTCACAGGCCTCGTGATCCCATGAGGTGGAGGCTGTGAGGGCAGGTCACATAGGGGTAAGCCAGCTGCCAGGGGCACCCGGCAGGCCTGTTTCTCCAGAAGAGACAAAAGGTACTGATCCAAAATAAAGGCATTAAGCAAAAATGGGGAAGAGTCAGTTCTACAAAGTCTTTAAAACGTGGTAGCCAATCAGTGGTAGGGAACAAAAGGATGGTATCTAGGGTGACGTAAGACCCATTTATACCAACGTAGGAAATAAATAAAAAAAAACAAGCCGAGTCAAGACGTCTATGGAATACTAGGAGCCAAAATCCAGTAGATGGTTTGCCAGTAATCAGAATTTAAAAGAGAAGTGGGTAGGGACTTGAGTCACAAACACATGGGAGGAGATGCCCAGAGAATGAGGAAAACAAACAAAAGCGGGCTGAGAAGCTCCCAGGGGTTGAGGGGACCCCAGAGAAGTTGAGGCGAGGCACGGTCATCCCTCTGGCCACTGACACACTGGCACCGACACCCTTCACAAATAATGTTCAAGTCCTGTACATTACAAAGTATAGGGCCAGGTGTGGTGGCACACACCTGTAATCCTATCACTCAGGAGGCTGAAGCAGGAGAATTGCTGTGAGTTTGTGGCCACATTGGTCTACATGGTGAGTTCAAGGCCAGCCTAAACTAGATAGCTAGACCCTGTCTCAAAATAAGTAAATAAATATAATAATAAATAATAAATAAATAGCTGGCATATGATTTCCATACGAGTCATGTAACCTATACCTTCCTCTGTATTCTACACCATCTTTGGGTCACTTATCATACCTACTTCAATATAATATCGCATTTTGGGGGGGGGATGATGAGTGGGAAAGTCTGCAGTTGCTCAAGACAAATGCAGTTTCTAAAATATACGTGATCAACCAGGTGTGTTGGTGCATACCTGTAATCCTAGTACTCGGGACACTGAGGCAGGAGAATCTTTACAAGTTTGAGACCAGCCTGGAGTACAAAGCGAGCTAAAGACCAGCCCGATCTGCATAGTGAAATGCTGTCTCAAAAAGACAAAATAATAATAAAATAAAATAAAACAAAAGTGATCTACAGTTGTTTGGATGCCTAATGGAGGAACTGGATATGGAAGGCAAACTTCTCATGTAAGAAAGAACTCAGTGAGGAAGAAGAAGAATCAATAATCAGAGAGGATGAGAGGCAAGACACACGGACCTCAGAAGCTGTGAGACATTCTGGCACCAAGTGCTTCAAGTGAGGCAGGTAACACAGAAGCCCAGAGCTGTGCTGGACCTGCTACTTGGCAAATTACGGAAGCAATCTTAGCAGTGAGAGTGTGCACAAAGAGTACGTGGGGAAACCCGTGGATTTCTGGGATTGCCACGACGAACAGGGACGTGAACGGCGTGGGCTTTTCTGGCTCCTGCTGCCTCCCGCCTGGAAAAGGTGCGGCAGCTGTCTGCCAAGCATGAGGTACAAATCAGGAGAATCAAAGCCGACAAGCTAAGGGTGGTAACAAGAAGGTGGGCAGTGCCTGGGTCTGTGATGGCACTCTGGAGCATGGCAAGGGGTGATCCGAGCGTCCGCAAAATCATAGGTTGAAGTCCTAACTCCAGTATCTCAAAAGTGACCTCATTTAGAGATGGGACTTAAGGCAGAGAGGCAGTCAGGTTACAATGAGGTCACCAGGTGAGTCCCAGTCCCATTGATTTGAGACTTTTTAAAAAGCAGAGATCTGGACCCACACACGGGAAGCGCATGTGAACTCAAGGCAGAAGCAAAGCTCTACGAGCCAAAGAACCTCCAGAGGTTCCTGAAGACCACCAGATACCAAGAAGAGACAAGGACCAGGGTCTTCCTTACCTGCCGAAAGAGGGGTTAACCTGTCGACACCTTGATTCTGAATTTCCAGACTCTGGGCCCACAAGATGATACATTGCTGTCATTTAAGCCACTGGCCTGTAGTATTTTGTTACTGCAGCCCTAGAAAATTAACACAAAGCATCTAAAACCCCTGTGTAGCCTCCTGCCTCCCTACTTCCTAGTACGGGAGAAAATAAGCAACTCCTTAGTGAACTGACACTCCGGGCTGCATCCCTTTCTCACAGAAGAACGAAGTTCTAAGAGCCTGAGATAGGGAGGAGGACTGCTGAGGGGCGTGGAAACGGAGATGGACAGTTGTGTCTGGAATTTCAGGGAGGTCAAAGCAGACACAGGGTGAATTCAGAGGTCAGAGTAAGCTTGAAGCTCCAGAGACAAGTGTGCGTGCGTGTGACAGGGTGACCACAGGTGTGCCAGGGAGACGGATGGCTGCAGTCCAAATGGCAGCTCTGGAAGTTAATGAGGCCGGGAGTCTTTGAAGCCAGAATGACAGATTACCAAAGCCATGGGCCTTAAAGCACCCATCATAATGACATGAAGATGACACAGGAAGACTGAAACCCCAGAGAGGACCAGGCACATTCGGTCCTCAGAGACTCAAGGATAGTGACGAGATCTAACACTGCGCACCTGGAGAGAGGGAAGGTCTTCTCCCGAGGATGAGCAGCCATGCTTAGGAGGAGTTCTGATGCCTGACAACTGATAACAAATAAAAGCCCAGTGGCAGATGAACCATGGGAAACAGAATCCACTCTCCTCAGGATGCTAAGCATGAAAGAGTGGCCTTAACCTTACAGTCTGACACACCCTGAAGTATTGTCACCTGAATTATTCAGATAACTGATGCCAGAGAAAACACAGGAGTTTATTTTATCTGAAGAAGCGAGTGTCCGCTCTGGAAGGAACTGGGGTATTGAGTTCACACTCATAGCGGTGTAAGGATGCTCACCCTAATTGTTGCTTGCAGTCTCAGTGCATCCCTGGCCTGCGTGTCCCTTGCTCATGGGCCTGGATGGGACAGGCTCATTAGATACATTGCTTCAAGCATGGCACTTCAACAGGTTGTTTTTAAATGCACCTACTTAAACTCCCATTTTCTCCCTTCAGATTTCAGGGCAAAGGGACCTCTTCCAATAGAGAGCTCTTGTTACTGTAAACATCCCCAGATAAATTGCATGTAAAATGTCAAGGAAGATAGGTTTAAATACCGAGTGAGAGCTAGCCTTCCACAATATGCAAAAGACAGTAATAAACACGTTTATATGTGACACTTCACACCTTAGCACTATAGAATGTTATCATTGTCCTTCAGGATTAAAAAGAAAGGAATTGTACTTTCCAAATGAGGCATCATTCTTTGAGATGGTCCTTGATTTTCCAGAAATCTACCAGGCCCCAAGCTGTAAAGGGAATTACGTTCCTTGGCACTGGGAAAACTAACAGTCTTATAACTAAGGGATTAACAAAGTACATTTCTAACCCCCACCTTTCCATTAGGAAAAATATAAATGCTTTAAAACAAAACGCTCTGAAAAGTGCTCACTGCTGGGAGGAGAAGCCCCTCTGCGTTCCAGTTTGTCACCTTGACATTTACTGCTTGGTCATCACCAGCTCCCTAAATTTTACCGGGAGCTAGACTGCATATGACACATCTTTCTGGCTATTAGTTTGGAGAAATGCTAAACAGGTATTCATTTGGACTGAACTTTTTGAGAAGTAAAAATAAGGTACTGATTAAGTACATGCAAATTATATAGTGGCGAGAAATACCTGCTGCTATAAATGCTTTGTTTTTTTCATTAAATGAGAAATGTTCACAGAGATGACTCCTGGGAATAACCAAATTTGAATGGTCTTTTAAGTCTCCTCAAAGCCCTGAAGCCAATGTGAGGGGACAGATATCTGTCAGTAGACGGCAATCAGGTTCTGCAAAAAGTATGTTGAATTTTTGTGGGGTCAGAGAGAGTTAAGTCCTTCTGGAGGTGACATTTTTCAGAAACATGAAGTGAAGCAGTCAAGATATGCAAAGATATATAGGTTTACTTTTCCAGACCTGAACTTTGCTGTTTGCTGTGACCTGTGCAGGACTCAAACTTCCTGGGGTGAAGACCACAAAGGGCAATGAGAAGGTGAGGAAATGGAGATGAGATACAGAAAGCTGGGGTCCGGTGGAGCCCTCTCTCCTGAAGGGGGGAAAGGAGCTGCTCAACCACTGTAGAGCTTTTATTTATACATTTAGCAAGATGACGTCACAGGGTGCCCCTTTGAGTAACAACCCATTGCTTGGGTTGTCTTGGGGCTTGGTGTTCTCTGGACTAGAGCAGCTCGTTCACATAGTTCACCCCAGGCATTCTGTTGTCCATCTGGCCCCCACACATGTGATGGATCCCCAGTTTCATTTGCTCCCTGCAACCTAACAACCCCAATTTTTCTTGCAAAAAGAAACAATGGTACCAATCCAGATAATGCAATTTTCACAGTTTGCTATTTTCTTCTGGTTACTCAGGGATTTTTCCCTCCCTTGCTCCTAGGTGACATCTGGATTTGGCAGGTAGGCAGTGGCATCTGGATTTGGAAGGTTTCTCCAGTATCCCAACCCCAGCAGCTAAGCAGCTGGTGTGCACTGAGTCTTCATGCTTTCCTGTCCTTCTGAAATAAAAAACTATTCCAGCACTTGTTAAAACTGGTAATAAGACTATGTGAGATGATTGGAGCAGACTTTTGCACTAAGAAGGGAGACTGGCTCAACTTCAAATACAAGAACAACGGGGACTCACAACAGGTCAAGAAGCAGCGTGAGGTGGCATTGGATTGAAAGTTATTCAGAGAAGATATCAGGACATGGAGGTCCTTGATTTTGGCCAAAGGCAGGCAACAGGCTCTTACATCAATGACCGAACTGGGCAGTTTGATCACTTATCAAGTGTGATCAATTAGGAAGGATAGCAGGATGACTTTTAGGTTTCTATCTTGATGCTAACGCTGGACTCCACCAAAGACCAGATGGACGTCAAAGTCAAGACCAAGCAGAAAAGAGGGCCCAGAGGACCCCAAATAAACTTTGACTCAGGGGAGGGGTGTTTTCCATTCTTCTTCTGAGGCACGGTTCACCCCGTCTCCAAAGGCCTCAGCCACTGCCCCCTTGGCCTAGGCTGCCCACTGTTCCCCCACTTCTCAGCCCACTCATTCTGTTGCTCTAATGTCATGGCTGATGTCTTCTCTAGGCAGCCACTTCTGGCCCCTCCTCAGGGCTCAAGGACTCCCACCTGAATTCCCCATCATACTGGGGTACACAGGAGCCTGATATGGAGGTGCCTCCAGTGTCATCCATGGAACCTCTCGAAATTATGGAACCTTACTCCACCACGTGGAAGCCTTTAGCTACAGTTTGGGGGACAAGAGGCCATCCCTTTGATTCCAGCAACCCCCACAGTTTACCCAGGGTTTTCCCTTCTGCAGTAATAAGGGAGGAGGCAGTCATCCCAAACCTCCAGGTCCAAGAAAATAGCTGGCGAGCCATAAAGTAGCTGTAGTGAAGAGAGGAGGAGTGGGGTGGGAGGAGGGAAGAGAGAATCTGCTCTTCTGGAACTCTTTCCAACGCACTGCATCACCATCTAGGACTGGCAGGTATTCTGATAAACAGGATTGCCCTGAATGGAGTTCTACTGCTTTTTCCATGTGTGAATTCTATAATGTTATCTGATTGTGAAACTAAGAACGCATCTTCCAAATATAATCCTCATTATGTAATTTCAAGGCATCATTGTCTGGCAAAGACAGGCAGGCCCTGAGGCTGAAGCTCCCTGGGAAGACCTCACACCCGGGCTTTGTCTTAGCTCTGTCTCTAACTGGGAATGATCTTGGTGAGCCATTTTGCTTCTGGCAAGCTCAGCTGCTCCATCTGCTCCTGAGAGAGACCTCGATACTTGAGCTGCTCTTTGTCATGGTGTTTGGTGGCTCTGTTCCTGGAGGCCAGCGAGCATGTGCGTGCAGGGACACGGGGGCTGTCTGGCCGGCTCCTGTGGCAGTCATGGCTTGACCCCACCGAAAGGCGTGATGCTCCTCAGAGAACTGAGCCCTGAGGGAGAGAAGCCCAAGCCCAGGAGCCTCAGTTGCCAGAAAGAACATATGTTTGGTTGCATAACGGTGTTTCTCATTCTCATTTCCCCCCTAACTCCATACCCAAGTTCACCAGAGAGCAAACTAGTTAGTCAGTAAAACCTGAAAAACTATGTTCTCTAAAACTTTCTAAAATATATGAGGCCAAATAGTACATTGTGACCCTTCTTAAAAATTGTGGAACAAAAGGAAAGTGGCATTTCTTCACTCTGCCCCAGGCCTTGTGCTGCTGGTGTTGATGAAGGCACCACTGGTCATGGAGACAGGGTGACCGCAGAGCTCCAACTGCACCAAGTAAGGTAAGGCAGTGTGCAGTCAACAGCCCGGGAAGCTGCAGTAGTGAGTCCTTCAGAGGCATCTCAACGGGCTGCCACCAACCTCTGGGAGTGTTGGTAAAGAGCAAGACACAGAAGGAAGCACAAACACAGTGCACAGATTTTGCTTTCGACCACAATATGCTCCCCCTCTTCTAACACTAGAATCTTAACTTTTCTTACTTGTAGACTTTGTTGTTTAGATGCAGTGCCCCCACTTCCCAACTCCAGGGAGCACACATGACCCAGTCATGGACCTCATTATCCATCATGGACTGAAACAAGGAAACGCCAGAGCAAGACTCAAAAGCACAAGGGTTGAGCTGCACTGAATTTCATAAAAGACGCTCTTCCCACTGGATAGGACTGATTACCACGAGAAGGCAAACGAGCCTGGAGCCACCTGAGAACCACACACCACAAAAATCTGCTTGAGAAAGAAACTAATAAACAGCAAAGTAAATTAATTGCCAAGGAAAGTGCAAAACCTGGAGAAAAGGAAATTTTAGGTGGTGTGACCGTTCAGTGTCAAACAGGGATGACGGCCACACAGTGGTTGCCCAGGGAGTTACCTGCTTGATTCATTCTTAAAGACCCCAAACTAGTAAGGACCCATGTTAACTTGTAGACATTTTCCTGGGAGAGAAGCAAATCCAGTACTGTCCGGCCGTGGACTAGGTCATCCTAAAGTTACTGTTCAGCTGGGTTTCTACATCTTGTAACAGTGAAAAGCAAAGGTGACCTCTGTATCTAAGAAAGGGTGGGGTAACTGCCATTCTGAATACGCAGCCTGATGAGACCTAGGAAATAAAGGATTACATATGAAAACAGAAACCTAAGGTCTTCGTTTCAGTTAGTACTCCCAAATCATAAATGCTGTTTACTCCTGTCACACGGGACCACAATTAGAGCTGTAAAAATTCAGCAATGAAAACCAGTTTTGTGACCCTTACTGACCATTAGCACTGGTGCATGAGAACATATTGAATAGCCAAGAAACAGTGTGTGATATTGGGAGACGGTGCTGTGCATGACACTGTCACTGGGCAAGAGCCCTGGCCTCGGGGGTACACTATGGGAGAAGGGGGCTTCTCTGACCATCCTCACACTGGGAGCCCACCAGGGGCTTCACTGTGTGAATGGCTGGGGTCACAGCTGAGAAGTACAGGGGTACGGGGCCAGCTGGTGACTGCTCCACCAGGGAAGCGAAGGTGTGGGTGCCACACTCAGATCAGCCTGCATTCCCAGGCTTGTGACAGTGAACAGAGAATGCCCATTTCCGGTGGATGAGAAATGAATCACGCACAAGAAAGCTAGTGCAAAGTCTTGTAAGATACTGTCTAGAAAACTGCCTGGAAGTCCAAGGTGATCCCAGCAGAAAGAACCCAGAAGGGTCCCACTGGGAAGTTAGGAGTAAATAAGGTCACATAGCAATCATGTAGCTAGTGGTTTAGTGACAAGATCACTGAGTCCTTGATTCTGACTTGATTTGGACCTATTGAGTACCAATATTTGGTGACAGTGCTGAATAACCAGAAAATGCATGGGCCTTGGTTTAAGCATCACTTAAGCAGATAGGAAGGAGCTAACCCTGAAAATTTCAAAGCAAACTCACATGAGTTGCAAAGGAGGTAAAGTTGGGGTTTTTTTCATCACACTTCATAAATCCTACTTGGTCAGCATAACCATTACACATTGATGAAATGTTCCCTTTTTCTCGATCATTAAATAAAAGTTTTCCTTGTCAGGAAAATGTTTCTGAACTCAGGGGGTACATGTTTCAATCAACACTTGCATTTACCATTATAGAAATAGTGTGATTTTCTTTCTAAAAATGCCTTAAAGTTGATAGTGAACTTTAGCATAAAGGCATTTGGTAGTGCAGAAAAAATATTACAGCCCTCTAGCACTCCATCCCTGTGGCCAGTCACAAATGGCACTGACTTCCTTATTGTAACATTTAAAAAAACTCCAATAGCCTTACCAAGGAGCTTCAGCTTTTCAGACTCTATGTGGACAGCACAAACATTTCTAAACTCTGAAGTGGCACCAGCAGGCGAGTTAACTCAATTATGACTGGCCACAACGTCCAGCAGAAAGGGCTGAGGGCCTGGCCAATGCTGGAGCTGCCTCACTGATTTGGTCACATTTGCTGTCAGGGAACCCCAATGTGTGCACCAGCCTGATGTCTTGGGACTCAGGGAACAGGATGGGGCAGGGCTCAGAGACCGTCTGGGCTACAGTACATCCTTAAGCCAGGGGAACCGACGGACTGCGGCAGGTGGCCAGAAAGCTACCTGCATAGAACAGATACGTTTCATCAGATTTTGAGACCAATGAGTGATTGACATTTCCTGCACAGCTATTTAAATTCCTGAAGAAGCTGTTTCTGGGTGAGGCAGACAGGAAAGCACACTGTTGCTCGGCCTTTTCCCCTGAGTCCGTGCCTCCTCCAGCTGAGGAGACAGACACCCCGCTGCTTCCTGTGCACCCCCCCCCATCTCAGCCCAGTGCCTCTCTCTGTGGCTCAGCTGGGATCGGAGTCATCCCTTCCACACTGACAAATATCTCATTTTGAATGCATGCTGAGAGGGTTGGCTTTGAGTCCTTTTTCTGCTAGAATACACCCAGGAGCCATTTTCAAATTGGCTAATATCTGCCCAGAACTCTTCTACATAGCAAAGCATCTTTGGTGGGAGAGAAAAGATTCTCAATGTGTTAGACTGAGGTGAATTTGATTTCCTCCATCAAGTATGTTTTCTGGGAACCATTCCACTGTTACATGTTTAGGAAAGGGTTAGGGAATGCATTCCACTGTGAAGATAATTTCAATGTGTTAGTTCGGATCTACAATGTCCCCAGATGTCTCATGTGTTCAGAGATGGGGCTTTGGGAAAGTGACTGGACCATGAGTGCACTGTACTTGTCACAAGCCCGTAGCTGAATGTGCTGTGAGGAGGTGGGGCCCCTGTGGAGATGGGTCACTGGGGTGTGACCCAGAAGGGTGTATTCTTGCCCCTGAGTCCTTTCATCTCCTCTGTTTCCTGGCTGCTGTTGGTTGAGAAGCTTTCCTTTGCCATATCCTTTCACTGTGCCACTTTTGCCTCAAAGCCAGTTGATCATGGACTGAACCCATGGAAACCATGAACCAAAATACAACTCTCATCCTTTCAATTGCAGGTGTCAAGTATTTTGTCTACAACTAGGTGCTCCATATGATTGTTATTTTTTATTTGTTTTTATTGTCAGAGGATAGAAGTCCATTAAGTGAGATGAGAAACACAGGAGGAAGAGCAGATGCTGGCTGAAGAGGAAAGATCATGAACTGTGTTGGTTTTGGAACTCTTTCCTCACTATTATACCAGAAGTTCATATAAAAGATTACAGCTAGAAAAGCTGATTGGGAAAAAATATCTGCACATAGAAAAGCATTAGATGATATTGGCCTCAGAAGAGAGTAAAAGAAAAGATAACCTTATTGGATATTTTTATTTCAGAGGTAAAAGCCAGAAGATAGGTGTAGTAGTCAGTTTTCCATTGCTATGACAAATACCTGTAATCCATTTGCTTAAAAGAGGAAAGGTTTGGTTACATCACAGTTCCAACCCACAATCACCTGGCCCTGTGAATCTGAGCCATGCATGTGTAGTGCACCACATTCTGGAGGGGTGTGTGTGGAGGGAGGTCTGCTCCTCTCTAATGTCCACCTACAGTCCACTTGATGATGATAGAGAAACAGAAAGAAATGAGCTCCTGGAGTCACAGCATCCTCTTCAAGGGCACTCTCTGCCTCAACCAACCCCAGCTCCCCCAACCCCTTATTTTCATAGGCTGCGATCAGTCTTTCAGCACGTGGGCCTTTTGGTGAGACTCAAGATCCAAATTATGGCAAAGAAGAAGAAAGAAAATAAAGAATAGTCAGACAGTGACCACTTGGGAGCTGTCAAAAGCACAGAGAAGATACAGAGTTCTGAGAAAGGAGACCACAGGGAAACTCTTCAGAAAGCTCTGCTTCTGCCTTCCCGAGGAAAACAGACACAGGTCACTGTGCATCTGGGAGCGGGGGAGAGTGTTGCTATTGGTATCTTCCCAAACAATCTTAGATGAAAGGAAGGACAGGTGAGAGGTGGAGAGGATGGAGTTGAAATTACGGCTAAAGCACTGGGTCTGGTGGAGAACAGCTCCTGTAAACTCCTTTAAAAACCATAAGACGATGCTTTATCAAGCAGAGCTAAACTCGAAGTCTCCCTTGACAACCACGAAGAGCAGCTTTGCTGCATGGTTAGCAGGAGGAAATCAGAGGAGACACAGATAGGGCTGGGGTTTCCCTGACTGGACCCCCAGTGCGGGTGATGGGCTAGGATCATGCAGAGCTGTGCTATGGGATGGTGTGCACAGGGAGGCGAGCGACTGGAGGAAAATCATGATGATCAGCTGTTGCTTTGGTTGATTCAGAGTTATTTCTGAGGGGTAAATATTTCCGGAAACAAGACGCTAAATCATTCTGTGCTCATTCTGAGTATCACTGCGCATGGCACAGGAAAGTTTAGGCAATTTTATTAAGCACAGGGGCAGGGAATTGTTTAATTTTCAGTTCTCATTATATAATTTTCTCTGAGGAGAGTAAAAAAAGAACAAGCATAAAAAGGAAAAGATGGGAATTATCCAGCACTAAGAACTGACCAATTCTGCAGGCTTATGGTAAAAGAGGCGCCATAGTCAATCTGGGTGAAATGACAGAGCCCACTGTGGTGACGTAGATTAGGGCAGCAAAGGGCTCGGAGGTGAAGACAAGGAAATAAGCCACAGCTGCAAACACAGGTGCTTCAGTGACAGCGAGGTTAGATAACAGGAGGGTGTGCCAGAAAGGATAACAACATAGTTGAAAATATGAGCTGGAAAAATGACTTATCCTGTGCTACTAATTGCAACTAGTAGGTTCCTTTACTTATACCAATATTTATGTGATAAGCCAGAATTAAAGATTTTCTCCCAGATAAGCGCGTCTCCTACTGTGAAGCCAGCACATCCTGTCTTGGGGAGCCATCCTGACTTCCCCTGGCCCCTTCTCCCAGCAGTTCCCACACTCCATCTGGGTCTCCACGGTGATTCCTGGCACGGGAGCTTATATACACACCCGATAGGGAAGTACATTATTGTTTAAATCCAGGGCTGACTGCAACCATGCCTGTCCCCATGGGAACACTGACATTTTCTCTGTGGTATAGAAAGTCTTCTTGTCAGCACATTAGGTCCACGGTCTGCCGTGGCTGTGAAAGGAGAACCATCTAGGGCATGACGGGATTGGTCCAGAGATGAGGAGAGTATAAAATTGCTTTATGTCCAACACAAGCAGGAATTTGGGAGACTGAAACAGGTCAAGCAGGAATGGGAGACACAAAGGAGCAAATGAGCAAGCAGCATCCACAGCAGGAGGCAGTGGGGCTCCCCATAAAGCTGGCAGCCCAAGAAATTAGAGAGTGGATAACATTCAATTTCCTAGACGGCTTCCAGTCCTCACAGCATCCTGGACCTTTCATAACACTGTCCTGTGCACAAGTTCCCTGTGCTCTGTGTGTACAGTGGGAAACAAAGCAATCATGGAGGGTGAGACGCAAGGAACATCACACAAGCCACACTGGTGTCATAAGTCAAAGATCACGAGATGACCCAAAGACCATAAGCCCCAGGCATCCAAAACAACAACCACTGCCACCTGCCAGGGCAAGGAACTTTCCTTGGATGTACGGCCACTGCTGAACAGTTCTTCTTAAATATCTGAGAAAAGAGGATCACAGCTCTGACTTACTTGGCACAGGGGTCTCCAGCAGCTGAACATGGGGTTCCCAGGCCGGGAGTGTAAGGAAACTCATCTTTGCAACCTCCACACCTAGCCAAATGTGCAGTAGGACAAAATCAACACAGATTTGTTAAATGAACAAACATTTCCAGATTAAAAACCCATCCTATTTTACTAAATTTCTTATCCAAAGTCCTCCAACAAGGAGGGCACTCATGTTTACATTTCACATTCTGCTCTGGAAAAGTATGGCTAATAAAAGTGAGAATGTAATATTCCAGCAATTACAAACAGAAAATACCAGGCGGGGCCTCGAGAAGAACACATGGCAGTGGAAAGCTCAGGGAAAGAAGCCCTGACCGGGTTGGCAAGCTGAGCACGGACAGGACCGGGTTACTGAGTAATTAAGTCCCCTGCCACAGCTCTGGTCAGCATTCATAGCAACAGGAATCATTTAGAGCAAAACACACTGAACGGGGCTGCCTGGCGGGGGTAGAGTCCAAAGCCTGGGGTTCTGTTTCAGCATTGGAGCCAATGAGAAAGCCAAGACTACAGAGAAAAGACCACTTGCAAAACTAAGGGGGTTTTCTACCAACTATCTTGGAATTATAAAGCCCTCTTGGGATTTTACGTCACTGCCCCTCTGCTGAAAGAGACGCAATGGCACGCACCTGCCATAGGGTTTAACATTAACCTTTTGAAACTTCCAAATAACTTTGAGGTATTTTTGAAAGTTAAATTGTTATTTTAAAATAATGGATAAGCATTTGTGTTTTTTGCAGAGGAGGCCTTTTCTCCAAAGTGATGGTAGCTGGTAGAAGCACTTTTCTGAAGGAATCGAAAACAATAATCTGGCTTCAAAGGAATTAGATTTTCAGGCCAAATTTATACCACTAAAGCACTCTTCTAGGCTAAAGTAGAAAAATGAAGACTGTAGCAAGTACTTTTTTCCTTCAGGGAAACAAGGCCAAGAGAATAAATTCAAGATGATAAAAACTAGTGTTGGCAGGGGAAGGGCTGAGGGTTACTTCCGGCCGTGAAATCACTCCACATAAATATAGAACTTGCTGCCAGCTTTCTTTGCACAGTGGGAAGAAACAGACTAAATTTAAAAGTCAACGACTATTTACTGGGTTTTATTGTTAGGGGTTGATATAGCATGCATAATGCATAAAAGCCTGCTGTACCGATTAGTATATGATTATACCAAAATAATTATTAGAATAGCAAATGGGAGAGTATAAAACCTTTATTCTGCTCACTGGAAAAGTCAACAGTGCTTTCACCTTTCATTTTTGAGAAGGCTTTTATAATGCTTGACATGAAATGATTTTTGCAAAGTGCTTTTAGAACCTGAGTGAGAAGATTGACCCTGGATGCAAAGCACTGAACATTTTTTTCTCTCTTTTTCTTATTGAAAAACTAAAGACTCCATCCAGCCCATCAAGTCACTTTACAAAGCCAAACGAATCTCTTATTTTCCTCCCTTTCATATCTTTCAGAAGATTTCAAGGCCATTTTTCAAAAGTACCTTTCCTTCATTTTGTCAAAAGAACCTATCCCTACCTCCACGGTGATCCTTCACGAGGAAAGCTAGCTGTATGATTTTCTATGTTTATTCCATTGTTTAGATAACCTAAAACAGAGCTAAGACCTTAGACAGAAGCTGCCAGAGGCCGCTGAAAGGACAAAGGCTATTTATTCAGGGCTGCTCAGCTGCCACCACTTGCCCTTAGCAGAGACTGGGATATGGACAGCAACTGCAAAAGTTTGTAGAGAAAAGGGGAGCCTTCTAGTGTGACCTAATGGGAAATCACTGCTACTGGGAAGCTAAAAGAGGGACAACCAACAGAGGGCGCCAAATGCTATCATCTGGAAAATGTATCCTTCTTCAGTTGGTCCTGAATTGGAAACAAAGGGAAAAAACAGAGAATCTGGTATTGTTGACCACTGGGGTAACTGCCGCAGAGGGTGTGGCTGGGCTTCCAGGCTCTGTGTGGCAGAGATCTGCAGTCACACATGGCCAGGAACTGTCTGCTTGCCTATTCAGCTTCCTGTTCTCCACTGTCGGCCATTCTTTTTATCATTAATTAATTTTATTGGTACAGCTGAGATACACATAACAATTCCATTCATCATATGGGACTTGTGCATGATACACCTCAATTCTTACTTTTCTCCATTCTCTCCCCCTCCCTTCTACCCCATTTTCCTTATTTACAAAAGTTTTGTATCCATTGTCTTTATTTTCTTGTTCTTGTTTTTCTTTCTTTCCTTTCTACTCACCTAGATTCCCTTCTTGTTTTGCAATATCTAATATATATATATATATATATATATATATATATATATATATATATATATCCTTATTTACACTTTCTCAGGTCCCTCCCTTCTTGGTATCTTCCCAAAAGAATTATTTACACCAGAGAAACAATGCAATATTTGCCCATGTGTGTATGATTTATTTCACTTAAGAGTATGGTCTCTAGGTGCATCCATTTACCTAGAAATGTCTCAGGTTTATACTTCCTTATGACTGAGTAGTGCCCTACTGTATAAAAAAAATCATCTTTATCTATTCATTGGTTATTGGGCATTTAGGTTGTTTCCAATATTTAGCTACTACAAACTGTGCTATATACATGGGTGTGCATATATCACTGTTGTATGATGTTTTTCTATATGTTTTTATATATTTATTTGCCATTTGTACTCTTATTCTGATACCTGTATATTCATCTCAGATACCCATTTTTTGGATTGGGCCTTTAAATTTGGGGGATGTGATTATTTATAATTATTTATATATTTTAGATATTGGTCTTTTTTTCTGAGGAACAGCTGGAAAAACATTTTCCCAATCTATGGTTTGCATTTTTACTTTATTGGTGATTTCTTTTACTGTGCAGAAGCTTTTTAGTATGATGAGATCCCAGTCATTGATTCTTTGGAATATTTCCTGTGCAGTTGGAGTTTTGTTCATAAACTCTACCTATTCCTATGTCTACCTATTCTCTCTTCCAGTAGACTTAGTGTTTTTGTTTTACTGTCTAGATGTTTGGTTCCTTTTGATTTTAGTTTAGAGTATGGTGAGGGGTATAGGTCTAATTTTTGTCTTCAGTACGTAGAAAGCCGTATTTTCCATCACCATTCATTAAACAGGCTTTCTTTTGAGAAGGGTGAGGGGGTTGACCCCCTTGTCAAAGATAAGGTGGTTGAGTATATTTGGAGCTGTTTCCACATTTTCTAATCTGTTCCATTGATCTTTGAGTCTGTTCTTTTGCCAGTACCATGCTGTTTCTATCACAGCTGTTCTGTAGTATAATTTCAAATCAAGGATTGTGATGCCACCTGTCTTACCTTTGTGGCCCACAATTGCTTTTGCTATTCTAGATCTCTTCTGGTTCCAAATGAATTTTAGTAATTGTGCTATAGTTCTTGGAGGTATTATTGGCATTTCTATTGAGATTGCATTAAAGCTCTATAACAATTTTGAGAGTGTGACCGTTTTTACTACATTGGTGCTTCCTACCCAAAGGCAAGGGATATTTTTACATTTTCTGATATCCTTCTTGATGTCCTTTTTCAGAGAATTGTAGCTTTCAATGTAAAGATCTTTTAGTTCTTTTGTTATATCTATTCCTAAGTATTTCATTTTCTTGATTTTTTTTATTTTTTATTTTAAAGAGCATAAAACAAAACAATACTCTTTATTTTAAAGAGTATAAAATAAAACAAAGCAAATCAGAACAAAACAATGCAAGCAACACAGAACTTAGACAAAGACAACAAGAAATCAACAATGGCTACAATAATGACTGTTGTTTTCTTCATAATAGTTGCTCATACTTTCACACACAATAAATTCAAACCAAACAAAATAGTATAAAGCCAAACAAAACAAAAGAAAGAAAGCATTATAGGATTTCAAAACAAAACAATAGAAAATCAACAACAGCTACCATAATGTCTCCCATTTTCTTCAAAATAACTGTCTACAGCCTCTCACATATAGAAATCAAATAGTAGGAAACAGACTAAAACAAAATGAAAGAATGAAAGCATTACAGGACTGCAAAACAAGGTAACAGGAAATAAACAATCGCTACCATAACGTCTCATTTTCTTCAAAACAGTCATCCATGCTACCACACATAATAAAATCAAATAAAACCAATCAAAACAAAAAAATAAAAGTATTATAAGACTTCAAAACAAGATGATAGAAAATCAACAATGACTACCATAATATCTCATTTTCTTCAAAATATCTGTTCAAACCCTCACATATAATAACATCAAACAAAACGAGACAGAATAAAACCAATTAAATAAAAGAATGAAAGTATGATAGGACTTTAAAACAAGATAATAGAAAACCAACCATGATTACCATAATACATCTTGTTATCTTCAAAATAGGTGCCCATGCCATCAGACACAGTAAAATCTAACAAAACAAGACAGAACACAACCAAACCTAACAAAATTATGAAAATAACACAAGAGTTCAAGATAAGACAGAAAGAAATTAACAGTGGTTACCACCTTCCTCTCCTAGGAGTTTCCTCCCCTATCACTTTCATAATATCTATGGTCTTCTTGACTATTTGGATACCACTAACTCCTGGTTTTTGTGCTATGGTTCACCTGTATGAATTCAACACATTTCGCCCGTGAACATGACCTCCAGTTGCACCCATTTACCTACAAAGCCTCAAGATTATCCTACTTCATAGCTGAGTAGCTTTCCACTGTATGAAAATACCATATATTTCTTACCCATTCTGCGATTGATGGGCAGTTCACTCTTGCTTTTTTATGGTCTCTTGTCACATGGAATAATTTTTTTCTCTGCTTTGATTTTTAGTCTATGAATTTCCTTTCCAATTAAATGTGTTTCTTGTATATAGTATATTGATGGATTTTGTTTCCTGATCCACTCTCCCTGCATTTCTTTTTATTGATAAATTGAGGACATCCAAATTAATGATTACAATTGGCATACATTGGTTCATCTTTGCCATGCTATCCTCCTGCTGTTGGCCCTCCACTTTTCCCCTTCATTCAATTACTTGTCTTGTTTTGCGATTGTCCTCTGCTGCTTTACCCAGAACCATGACCATCTTTATCCCTTTCTAGAATATTCATCAGCACTCTCTGTAAGGCCATAAATTCCTTCATTTGCCCTTTATCATGTGAGTATCTTATTTTTCCATCAATTTTGAAATATAGTTTTTCAGAGTACATTAATCTGGGTTAGAAGTTGTTCTCTTTCAGAGTTTGGAACACTTCACTCCAAAGTCTTCTTGACTTGATGGTTTGTGTTGATAAGTCTGCTATGATTCTGACTGGTTTTCCTTTACAGGTGATCTGCTTCTTTTCTCTAACAGCTTTTAATAGTCTGTTCTTGTGCTGAATTTCTGGGATCTTGATTATTATATGTCTGGGTGTAGATTTACTTTGGTTATGACTAGTTGAAGTTCTATATACCTTGCTTATCTGTATGCCAGATCCTTTTCCCATGTTTGGGAAGTTTTCTATTACTTCTGTAAATAACCTTTTAATTTCATTTGTGTTGAACCTTGCTTCTTCACTGATACCTCTCACTCTTAAATGATCTTTCTTTGTGTCATCTTGCAGCACTTGAAGAGTCATTTCCTGGTTTCTTGTTACTTTTGAGAGATTTTCCTTTCATGGTCACTAGCTTTAATCTTATCTTCAAGGTTTGAAAGTCTTGAGTCACTTTCAAGTGATTTTGCCAGCTTTAATTGACTCTTTAATTTCCTGTGATGTCTCTTTGAATCTCTTTGAATCTGTTTCATGCACTGTAATTCCTTTCTATATTGTTCATTCAAAGTTTCCATCATTTTCTTATGCTCCTCTTTTTTATCTGCCTTTTTTAGATATATTGAGCAATTTTTTCATTATGTTTGTGATTTCTTCTTTTATCCGAGACATGATTTCTGATCTGATTACTTTTACAGTCTCATGAAGTAGCTTCTTTACTTCAGTTGCTATCCTCTCAGAGATTTTAAGTGTGTGACTTCCATGTTCTTCCATGACTGTATCTCCCAGACTTGTTCTGTGTGGGCTGGGGTCTGAGATTGCCTTTTGCTCCTTCATCTTAACATTCTCCTAGGCTTCTCCCATCAAGCTGGTTGGGGGGTCCCAGGCACTTCCTAACTGGCTGCCTCTATGAGGTATAAGGGAATGGGACGGGTGTCTAAGTTTCTTTGACCCCAGGTTTATAGGGATGTAGCAGGGCATAGGGCAGGCTTCTCTAGCCACGCAGCTATACTGGGGCTTCTCTGATGGCCAAGGGTGCCTGGTGGGGGAGCTGCTCCTTCTCTCAGCCTGCATGTCTACACTGGAACTCCAGCAATGGTAGCAGTCACACAGAGTTGTATTTGTCTGATCCTCCCAGTGGGCAATGGCTGTCCAAAGGAAGCAAAGGTCTCCAATGGTGGCTTGTGGGTGCCTGGGGTTTACCTGGCTGCATGTCCCTGATCCCGCTGGTTGCTCACAGGAAACAAGGCTTTTGACAGACACAGCCAGCAGGAGAGGCAGATCTGGCTGGATCTCCCTGCTCGTGCTGGCTGCTCGTGGAAAGCAAGCCTTGGGATGGCGGTGACCAGCAATGGAGGAGGATCTGGCTGGGTCTCTCTGCTCACACTCTTTTGATGCTATTGTGATACATGTGGTTTCCCTAGTTATTCTTTCAGTATGTTTGTTAATTGTATACAGGAGTGGTATTTATTTTTGTGTTGATTTTCTATCCAGCTATGAGACTTATTCGGTTATTAGATCAAGAAGTCTTTTGGAGGAGCTCTTGGCTTTTTCTGTGTAGAGTATTGTGTCATCGCAAATAATGATAGTTTAACTTCTTCCTTTCCTGTGCTTAGTTGTTTTATTTCTTTCTCTTGTCTAATTGCTTTTACTAATGTTTCCAGTACTATATTGAATAAGAGTGATAATAATGAACATCTTGTCTTGTTCCTGATTTTAAAGTGAAAGTCTTCAGTTTTCATCCTTTTGGTCTGACCATTCAGTATGATGTTGAATGTTAGTTTGTCATACATAGCTTTAATCAGATTGAGATAAAGACCTTCAATTCTAATTTTCTGTAGGGTTTTATTATGAATGGGCACTGGACTTTGTCAAATGCTTTTTCTGTGTCTATTAAGATGATCATGTGATGTTTGTGCTTGGCTCTGTTGATATGGTGTATTACATTTATTGATTTGCATGTGTTGAACCGTTCTTCATTCCTGGGATAAATCCTGCTTGGTCGTGGTGTATAACATTCTTGATGATTTGCTGCATTCTGTTTACCAGTAACTTACAGAGAATTTTTGCATTTTTTTTTTCATTAGGGAGATTGACCCATAATGTCCTCTTTTGGTTGGGTCCATCTGTGGTTTTGTTATCAGGATAATACTTTGTTTTAGTAATGACTTTGGGAGTCTTGCTTCCCTTTCAACTTCATTAAAAAGTTTGAATAGTGATGGCATTATATTTCTCTAAATTTCTTGTAGAATTTAGCAGTGAATCAACAAAGACCTAGGTTTTTCTTTGTTGTTGGTTTTTAAGTACTTCTTCAATTTCACTGACTGATATTGGTTTATTTAGAATTGTTATATCTTCTTGATTCTGCTTTGGTAATTCATATATATATATCGTCTGTGTATTCCAACTTATCACAATAAATTTTCTCAAAATAGTTATTGATAATCTTCTGGATTACTGCAGGATCCATTGTTATTTCACCCTTTTCATTCTGAATTGCAAAGATTTGAGTATTTTCTTTCCTTTTTTTTGATGTTTGGTTAAGATTTTATCAATTTTGTTTAGTGTCTCAAATAACCAACTCTTTGATTCACTGATAGTTTGTAGGGTTTTTTATTCCCAATTGCATTAATTTCTGCCCTAATCTTCATAATTTTCTCCTTCACATGAGTTTTGGGCTTGACTTATTCTTCTTTTTCTAGAAGTTTGAAATTCGCATTAAGTTGTTTATTTGAGCTTGCTCTGTTTTTCTGATGTGAGATTACACTACTATAAATATCTCTCATAGGACTGCCTTTATTGCATTCCATAAATTCTGTATGTTGTAGTATAGCATCATCATTAAACTATGTATATTGTTTATTTTCTTCTTTAATTTCATCTGTGACCCAATGGTTGTTTAGAAGTATGTTAATTTCAATGTGTTTATGTAGTTTTTGTGGTTTCTTTTGCTGTTGATTTACAATTTCATTGCATTATGGTCTAATAATATGCATGGGGTAATTTCAATTCTATTCCTTTCAGTTGAGCATGTTCTATGAGCTAGTATGTGGTCTATTTTGGGGAATGTGCCATATGCGGCTCAGAAGAATGTGTAGTCTGATGTGGAGTGGAACACTCTTCAGACATCTACTATGTTGATTTGTTCACAAGCTTGGTTCAGTTCTGATATTTCTTTGTTGATTTTTTTGTCTAGTTGGATCTATTTGTGACAGTGAGGTACTGAGCCCTCCCATTACAATTGTATTAGTGCTTATTTGACTTTTCATGTCTGTTAATATTTGTTTTATATATTTAGGTGTGCTGATATTTTTGCATATATATATATTTATTATTGTTATTCCTTTCTCTTGGAGTTTTCCCTTAGCCAGTAGGTAGTGACCTTTTTTTTTCTCTTTGGATCCATCTTGCCTTGAAGTTTACTTTGTCTGAAAATAGAATAGCTATCTCTGATTTTTGCTGGTTTCTTATCACATGAAGTATTGTTTTTCATACTGTGATTTTGTCTATGAATCTCTTTTTTTAGTTAAATGTGTTTCTTGTATGTAGCATATTGTTGGATCCTGTTTCTTGATCCATTCTGCCAGTTTGTTTCTTTTGATTGGTGATACAATTGTAATGGGAGGGCTCAGTACCTCACTATCACAAATAGAAATCATTTAAATTGATCTTTATAACTGATATGTATTGGCTTATCCTTGTCATGTTATTTTCAGGTTGTTGGTTCCCTTTATTTCCCATCTGTTTGATTGTTTGACAGGCCTGGTAGCTTCTTTCTATTGGTGTTCTTGGAATTGTAGTCTTCATTATCTTTTTCTAAAATATTCTTCAGAGCATTTTGTAGAGTTGGCTTGGTGGTGGTGAATTTCTTCAGTTGTTCTTTGCCATAAAAATATCTTATTTCTCCACTATTTCTGACAGATAGTTTTTCTGAATACATCAATTCGGGTTTAAAGTTGTTTTCTTTCAGGACTTGAAATATTTCACTGCACAGTCTTTTCTATGTAAAGATTTGTTTTGAAAAGTCTGCCATGATTCTGGTGGGTTTTCTTCATAGGTGATCCATTTCTTTTCTCTAATAGCTTTTAATATTTTGTTCTTGTACTGAATTTCTGGACTCTTGATTATTATATGCCTTGCAGTAGATTTATTTTGGTCAAGGCTAATTGGAGTTCTATATACCTCATTTATCTGTATGTAAATTTTTTTCTATGTTTTGGGTGTTTTCCACCATTACATATGTGAACATGAATTTTGTGTTATTTGCACTAACTCCTGCTTTTCCTTAGACTCTGATCAATCTTATATTGATCTTCTTTGCACCATCTTGCACCTATTGGAGTGACTTTTTCATGGACTCTTGCTATTTTAAAGAGATCTCTCTTTTCATGATCATTGATTGCACTCCTGTCTTCTAGGACTGATGTTCTATCTTCTCTTTCGTTCATTCAGTTTTGCAAATTTTAAATGAAGCTTTCAATTTCTTGAATGTCTGTTTGGATCTGTTTCATGGATTCCATTATTTTCCTGTGCTGGATGTTTATGGTTTCCATCATTTTCCTATGGTTTCTCTCTCTCTCTCTCTCTCTCTCTCTCTCTCTCTCTCTCTCTCTCTCTCCCCCTCCCTCCTTCCCTCCCTCTATCTGTGTCAGTCCTATATTCACTGAGCAAATCCATTATGGTCATCATCTCTTTTTTTACTTAAGAAACTATTTCTGATCAGATGTTTTCTATAATTTCATTCATTTGTTTTGTTTTGTTTTGTTTTGTTTTACTTCTGCTGCTCTCATTTCAGAAAATTAAGATGAGTGACTGCTGGTTTCTTCTATCTCTTTGTTCTCTGGATTTGTCCTAGGTAGGCTGGAGGTTTGGCATTGTATTTTCCTTCTGCATCCTGTCATTTTCTATTTTTTTATTTTAATTTTTTTTCTGTGTTGATGCTTATAAGTTTCTCATGTTAGGTAGCTTTATTATTAGCACCAAAGCTTCCCTAGGGAATATCTCTTCCACAAAGTTGTCTTCTAGATACAGGTGGCTCTTGGTCTTTGTGTCCATCCCAACATACTACCTGCCCAATTTATTGGGGATGAGAAGTCACTATCTAATTGGCTCTTCACCCAGCTGGTACTGGACTATGGGGGTGATTTTGATCCCAGAAAATCACAGTGTTGTCATATAAGGGTAAACAACTGATTACATCATGTGTAACATCCTGGAAAAAGCAGTACAATTAACAATAACAATATCATCGAGCATAGCCTAGAAACTGCCAAACTGTGCTAATTGCTACTTAGGTACTTTTAACTGTAGTAGCAAAATCTATAATTACATAACAAAATCCATCATAAACAAGAGACTTGTTTGCAGTGAGTTTTTCCTTGATTGAACGATTTTACCCTGGATGAGAGTTAAGAGAGATAGGGGTAAAACAGAGCAATAACTGAGGAGGAATATATTAGAAGCAAAGATGAAGGTCAAAGGATGATCACCCAATCTTCAGGAAACTGGAGAACAAGACAGAAGAGAAAGTATAAAAGACACAGCAAAAGAATATTGAAGTGAATGAGAAATACTAGAGACAACATTCATTCACATGTAAATATCAAAAAATCTAGGCAGATAATTGAAGAAAGAGAGAAACAGGGGGGACAGAACAAAACAATGAATGTCAAAACCTAAACAACTCTCCCCCCCAAAAAACTGACAGAAAAAGGAAAATGAAACAAACTAATAAAGAGAGAAAGAAGAAAGAAACAAAATTCCTCCCATGCCCACAGTTCTGTGGCAATGTTCAAATCAAAGCCCAGATCCGTGCTGGGTAACTTTGCCACGTCTGCAGTAGAGTTGGTGCTGGGTGTGGGCTGATCTTGGTCTCCAGATGTGGAGGCTGAGTCAGAGTCTTTGGGCAGCAGCTTTCTGGATGGCCTGCCCATGTCTCCTTTCCTTGGTCATCTCAGCATCACTCTCCCAGTTGCTGTGGTGACCTTAGACAGAGACAGCCCAAGCCTGATCTCAGTCCCATGTACAGTTGGCTCCTTCCAGACCGAAGAGTCCACACCGATGACTCGTCTCTCATGTTGGCTGCAGGGCAGTCTGGTAGGGTGAGGGGGGTTGTGTCAGCTTCTCGCACTTTGTCCCTCATGCTCAAGGCAGCTTGTGCCTCTGGTGACAGGGCAGAGGGATTGCTGACCCCTACATTCCTTGTCTCTCCACACCCAGGGTTACCTGTACTGCTGGTTGCAGGGTGGGAGGAGTACTACCTTCCCAGCCCACGGCTGCTTGAGTTCTTCATCGGCAATCCATGTCCCTCTCTCACACTCCATCTTTGGCCATTCTTATGAAAGGTTGACCAGAAGAAGCAACAGCATTTCCCAAGATCTGTGCCATGTTGGAACTTAGGGCACTGAGCCAACCAGTAACCAGCCTGCTGCCCTGGTGACTGTGGTCTGGCAAGCCGCGGCCACCCCAGGGCGGGGAAACAAGAAGTAACAGCATCTCCTGAGATCCACGCATGTTGGAACTTAGGGCACTGAGCCAACCAGTAACCAGCCTGCTGCCTACCAGGGCGCAGGCTTAGAATCAAACATACCATACACCCACCCCCCAACCCCACCCCCCCACCCCCGCTATCAATTGGGATCCAGGGATCTGGGTATCTCTTGGGAGGTGACCTTATGTGGTACAGCAAGCAGGGGGAGTTTCCTTCTCTGATATTTTTATTGCCATTTTGCTTTGTCCTGATTAACGGTGTTGCTCTATTCAATATTCTGTTTTGATGTGTTCTATAATGTTGTATATCTCTTTTTTTTGTACCTAACAGAAGGATTTTGCTGTACCTAATAGAAGAACAACTATTGTGAAGATAATGAGATATACAATGGTGCCTATTATTGTTGTCCTGATGACCTGCAGTGATGTTCTGTGCCAATTTCTCTATACTGTCTCAATTGGCTTTATTCCATCTTGTTTTGTTGTATATTACTACCTCCAAGTTAATGAAAATTAAATAAAAATAAAACAATAGAACATGAGAAAACAAGGCAACAAAATACCTCCAAAAACTCCCAACTCCATTAAGCTGATCCATGTGACATGGATGACGAGAAACTCAAAAACAAAACAACAGAATTATATAAGGTGATTAAAAAGGAAACAACAACAACAAAACCAATCAATAAGGTACTGAGCAAGCCGAAACATGATATAACTAAACAAATAATGTACTTAAAAAGCAAAAGGAGGAAAAGAAAATGCGCTAAAGGGTATAACTGCATGTATGTTTAAGTGTGTGGGATTGATAACCGTATTACCAAGTTTTTGTTGGATCGTTGAACAGAACTGTTTGGAGCCTCACTGTTTACTTTGTATGCCTTAATTTTGTAACATGAACAACTATTTCTAAGAAGACAATATGTAATTTATCAAGTAGTGATTTCTTACTGGTTTTTTTTTTAATTCTGTATTATTTCTACCCTTTTTTCTGTTTTTTTTTATCTCTTTAAATAAAATTTAAAAAAAAATTTAAAAAGAAAGGTTGACCAGTCCACAAAAAGCAGGAGATCCAGCCTTCACTGCTTAGGGATCCGTCACTCTCCCACTTAATCAACTACACTACAAGATCATCTCACTCTTCATCATGTCATCATGGCACCTACTCAGAATACAATGGCTCCACATAATAAGTAGTATTACAAAGAAGAGCTGTTAGTGGTTTCTGTGAGATACTTGGAGCCAGGAACTCTAGTTCCCCAACCCAGGCCAAGAACAAATTACATAGGCCCCGAGGATCAACCTCAGAGAATGACAGCTTGACTGTCCCAGTGCCATAAGTAGAGTAAGAAGTGCCAGTGGCATAGATGCCACTGTGACTAACTAGTTGACAAATAAGGGGAGCATAGTGATTGTCTATCACTGCTGCCAGCAATTTGAGGCTGACCTGCATTCTTTCTAAAGTAGAAGAGATATCAGCAATAACTTCTGCTAATATTTGTGATAAATTTCTTAATATTATTTTCTGTTTGTGTGATTCCCACAGGTGGGAACATTGCTCATATTGTTCACATAAACAATGACTCAGAAGCTTTCCCAGGTGAAATAATGAATAATCAAAGCTGGAACTGTTTTAGAGCTTGCATCTGAATCAGAATTTCCTGTGTTGGTAATTAATAGAATTAGGATCCCCAATGTACATGAATCTCAGAATATTATTCTTTAAATATATGAAGTACAGTGGTAACTGTGTTCAGGATTCTGGTCACAAATCAAATTGGATGAGAACTAAATCAAATTCAATGGTTAGGTTCAATGTTGGCCTTATGGGGAAATTTGGTTTGGTTCTTATTCAATCCAGTTTGCGACCAGAATCATGCACAGAAGTAAGTTCATGACCAGAGCTACCATGACACTAGGCTACAGCAAGCAAGACCAGGCATCACTGGTACAAAGGAAGTGGTACCTGTTAGAGTGACATGGAGATCCAGGAAAACAACAAAAACAAGACATTTTTGGCATGAGGACTTACAATGGTTGGGTTAAGTGAGTTAAATTGTGTTTTCTTGCTCAAAAAGAATGTGTTAAAATCTTGATTCTTATACTACAGGACATGGAAAATAGGGTCATTGCAAATGTAATTAGATAGATTCAAATTAATCCATGTTGGTGTAGCATGGGTCCTTTATCCAATGTGAGTGATATACTTACAAGAAGAGACACAGGAGACACTTGGGGGAAGGTGGCCATATGATAATGGAAGGTTTGAGCCAGTGATGTGACTGTACCTCAGTGAACACAAGGACTGTTTGCTAACACCAGAGCTAGGGAGAAACAGGAATGATCCTTTCCCGCAGGGTTCAGAATGGGTGAGCCTATGACATCACCTTGATTTCCCATTTGTAGACCCCAGGCTGATGAGACAAGAAATTTCCCATAAGTACTTCCGGGTACTTTGCTACAGCAGCTCTAGGAAAGCAATGCACACAGTGTGGGAAGGAGGCTGGAGGAGAGACCTTCTGATGTGGATTTGGGTTTTCTTCATAAAGTATGTTTTCTGGAAACTATTCCATCATTATATCTTCAGAGAGGGGTTGCAGGGTGGGTATTCCACTTCGAAAATAAATCCAGTGTGTCATGGTTTGGATAAAAAATGTCTCCCAAAAGCCTGGTGTTCAGAGGTTGGATCATGGAGTGCTGGGCTCATTGATAGGCTGACACACTGATGAGGGCATAGCTGAATGCGCTGTTAGGGGGCGGGGCCTGGTGGGAAGAGGCAGGTCTCTGGGGGCGTGATCCAGAAGAGTGTGATCTGGTCCCCAGCTCCTTTCTTTCTTCTTCTCCTCCAGATCCTTCTTCCTGGCCACTTCTGCCTTGCAGCCAGATAATCATGGCTAACCCTCTAAATCATGTGCCAAGGTAACATTTCTCCCTTTAAATTGCATGTGTTGGTCATTGGATCCCAGCAATGACAGCTAACTGGTAGAACAGTCATTTCATGAGAAGTCGAGGGTGAGTTTGGATAGTCTTGATCAAGACAGAACTTTTTCCTTCTTAGATAGGTCATGTCCCATAAAGGGGGGAACTGAAGGAAGAGAAGGGGAAGGATTTACTGGGGAGAGGAATGTACTCTGCTATTGCTTGTTTGTCAAGTAGTTCATGAGCTTTGGCCAGGTAATTTTCAGTGAAGTGTTTTTTACTTAGAATTTGTTTAGAAAAAACTAACAATACTTTATTGTATACTTTGACAATTGTTGAGAGGCTAGATTTGAAGGTAAGTGCTTTTAACACAGTAAAATAAAAGTAAAACTAATTAAATTTAAATACACTGTCAGACATAATGGGCTATATTCCCACTTATCATTTGTGATAGTGGAGGTTTGAATTTATTCAAGAACTATTCCACATCAAACAAATTCTTCTTAATGCCACTAAAGACATTGTATTTTGTCCTCATGTAGATTTCAACAACTTGCATTTTTATTTTCAGTATGCTTTGATTGATAATGTTGTTTTGTATTACTGAAGTGGTTTTTGCCACAGCATCAGAATGCTTTTGTGTGAAGTCAACACTCAGAGCAAAGAGACCCCCTCAGAATGGGAACCGAGCCTGTGGGTCCCTTAGGACTGACTGTTGGCCGTGATCTGACAGCTGTGCCCACCCCCCAGTAGATCAGAATCTAATCACCAATATTGGGGTGTTAGGAGATGTGACTTTTGTAGGGTGACTGAGTGAAGTTGTGAAGCCTCAGGAAGGAGATGAGTGCTGTTCTAAAACAGCCCCGGAGAGCTGCCCTGGCCTTTGCACCACAGCAGAACACAGCTGGAAGGAACCACTGTGAAGAAGCACTTAGGCTGAGTCAAAGCTCTGGGCATCTGAGGACACCTGAGCACATCAAGCTGGTGTCTAGCACAGGCACAGCAAGAGATGTGCTTATGTAACCATGGCTTAGCTTTACACAGCCATGCATGCACTGGTTGGTCACCATAGAAGAATGTAAATATGTGATAATGATATGTACAAGAATTAAGCAATGAAGATGAGGGCTGCTCTTGTGCTCTGTTCTGCTCTGCTCTGCTTCTTGCTGCCTGCTGTTGCTGCTGTTGTCTCACACACATGTGTTCTTTACTCTGGGGACCTCACCTGTGAGGACCTCACCTCCCTTGGGCCCCACAAGTGAGCCAAAAACCACCAATACCCAGAAAAGGGGCCTTGCTAGCTGTTAAATCTCTTGGTACCTTTGAGACAGGAGATTAGGGAATAGTCAAGCAGCTGGGAAAGTGAACACGACCTGTCAACCACATGAACAGAATATCTTTCAGGCTCCACACCTGGGACCAATCAGAGAATGCTCTCTTCAACTATTCTGGCACAAGACCAAGCAGGATTTTGGTACAATGGCTTAGATCTGATGTCAGAATGGAGGATACAAAAGACAGCAGCCGTTGGCCTCATGGTCTCTTCTTTCTTTTCAGTGGCTCACTCTGCACTCTCCAGGGTATGTTCTTTTTCTTACCTTCTTTTGTCCACACTCACTGCGTAAAGCATACTCCATTTTCCTTCTCTTTTTTATCTTTAATACATTTAATAAAAGGAAACCTAAGCTAAGTTGCCATAGGATTCAGGGCTTTAATTTTTTTTCTTTTTTTAGAGCTATACTTTCATTATTTACCTCAGGAACAAATTTTTATGAAAAGATTTTATGTTATAAAAAACAAAAGAACTTGGTTGAGTACTACATGTAGCAATACAAAATACTGTCCATAGTGCTGGAGAAATCCTGTTACATTCTTCTCTAAGGTATCTTTCAGTGAATGACTTCGTCCAGGTCAAATGTTCCCCAAAGTGTTCACTGGAGGACTAAATCATCTGCAATGAAGTCGTTCAATGCAGGGATATGATAGCAGGAATCATGCTGGAAATTGCTGTGTGTACATCAGAGGCAGAAGTTTGTCCTGGAACAGCAGAACGTTTAGTTTTGATGCTAGTGACAACAGCAGCCCAAACGAAAGTGATTTGTGTGCACTTTGTGTGTGGTGTCTCCAACCTGATGACAGCCACTTGAACTGTTCGAGATTCTCCAGAGACACGGAACCAGTAGGACACATGCAGCTATAAACAAGAGGAAGCGTATGGTAGTCATTGCTCACAGGATCACAAAGGCCGAAAGTTCCCTGGTCTGCTTCCTAGAAGATGGAGACCTAGGAAAGCTGGTGATGAGATTCAGGCTACATCTGGGAGCCTAAGAACTTGTGTGTGTGGTGGAGGGGGCTTCTTTTGTATGTCTCTAAGAGAAAAGACCCAAGAATGAAAAGTCACAACATTCAGGAGCTGGAAAGAAGGTTATCACAGTCCAAGAACAAAGCGTGAGCTAGCCTGTTGCCCACCTCTCTGTTCCATTCTGTCCTCAACAGACTGGACAATGCCCGCTGGCATCCCAGAAACAGACCCACACGTGGCTTGTCAGTTCAAACACTGATCTGACTTAGATACACCTTCACGGGAAATGTCAAGGAAGAACATTGGACTAATCACCTGGACACCAGTTAGTCCAGACAAGTCACTACCTAAAGTTAACCATCATGTCAGCCAGGAGTGCAGATGTGATCACTGGGGTCTCTCTCCCTTATAGGCATGTGGAAACCTAGACAGAATACATTCTTTACACCAAAGCCAAGTTGTTCAGGGAAAACTTGAGGCAAAAGGGAAACTTTATAGAATTTTACTGGAGACTCAGCAAAGTTTTTGTTCAAATGGATGCCAGGTCAATGAGAACATCACTAGTTTATGACACCAGGCTGGGGATAAAGCTCTGCTGCATAAACTCTTGCCTGACAGGTGCAAGATCATGAGTTCAATTCCCAGTACAAAAAAAAAAAAAACTAGTTTATAACACCAGTTGCAAAACCAAGTATCCAGGTTCTCTGCCTGTGTTCACTCTACCCTTCAATTTTCCATCCAATGGCAGACAACAGTTTTAGACTCCAGGAGACAAAAAAGAACAGAGAAGAATGGCAAAGGGCAGCTTGATTCCACGAACCATGCCTGTAGGAGATAACCTAGGCTTGAATACAAACAATTATTTCAGCACTAGTTAAACCAAACCTATCTCCATGTAGTGATATGTGCAGATCTGGCTAAGCTATTTTCTTCTCCCTTCAATTGGCTCTAAGCAATTCAAACAAGGCCAGCTAAGGCACTGATATGTAATCCTTGAAGCCAGCTGGCAACTTCCTGTTTCCTCACATTGTGTTCCTTATAAACTGTTGAATACCAGTGAGATGGCAGAGCCACATAGCTCCATGAATGTCAACTGGATTTGAGCCACAAAATGAGAGGCTATGACTTCCCAGGGCACAAAGGTTTGTGTATCAGAAACTGAAGTAACAGCCTCCAAAACATTCAAATGTTGCCTCAATCCAGTTATGCAGACTGGCCCTTCTGCACACCTTTCTCGCTACATACTACAGAGGTAATAAGTCAGCTCAGCTCATGTGACTCACATAATTCCCACCAATCTCACCGTCCCTCATCCTTCAGCCACTCCCTGCTTCACGAGATAATAAATTCTGGGTGGGGTCTCGGATCAGGGCTTTTCTTCTGTGTGTCCACACCTGGATGGGACCCAGGACACCTTCACTGCCCATAACTTTGAATATGGCCTAGTGTCTTTATTCTCACCATGGGTTGCACTTGTGGTGGTAGATTGCAATGAACTTGCTAGGATTCCAGTAATGTTTCAATGGGATTACAAATTTAAAATTTCTCAAGCCATGAGGAAGAAGAGAAAAGGGATTGCAATACATGCCAGGCAAATGGAACAAAGTAAGAAAAACACAGCACTACCTTGGACTTGGTGGGCCACAGACAGCAAGGCATGCAGCGTCTGAGCAGGGTGGTGAGGAAAATACTAACACCACCTGCCTTGGTTACCTTTTTGTAGTTGTTGAGACAAAATACTTGACACCCAAAGTTGGGAAAGGAAAGGTTTATTTCTTACAGATTGGAGGTTTCAGTCCATACTCAGCTGGCTCCAAGGCAGGGTGGCATGGCGAGGCTGCCGTTCATGGCCGGCTGCAAACAGCAAGGTGCAAACCTGCAAGAGAGAGAGAGACACCTTCTTCCCCCTTTACATCGTATGCTGGCTCCACTCCTAGGCAGGTGTAGCAATCACACCACCAATCAGAGCCATAGACAATGAACCAATCACAAACGCTTGATTTGGTCGAGTTCATAATCGCATGAGGCTTGGGGGCCACTGACATAAAACCATGACACCACCCAAACGGGAGCTACAGAGGCTCTCTCTCCATGGCAGAGCAGAGCTACCACTATGCTTGAGAGACGTGGTTTGATAGTTGTTTGTATGTTTACTGTCTTAGAGCTAAGCTGCTCATTTTCTTTTACAGCACCTATTTATTTCATAAAAATATTTTATAATAACAAAGCAACAGAGGAGACAGCTGTTAAGAGCATTGGTTGAAGTTGGAGTAAGATGGGATTTTTTAAAAGAAAACTTCATCTTTATGCAGCTTATTGCTAGTCATACCAATAAAAACCAGGTTGGCTGGCTCTGAAGGCCATAGATAATCATATTTTTCTGGCATAGTTTCCATCAAGTAAGGTCTTATTTTAAAAAATTCATATGACAATGGCCAAAATTGTTGGAATGGACAGAGAAAATCATTTTAAGAAAATGCAATAAAACCTCATTAACTGACACCTTAAATTTAGGCTATATGATAGTTTGGCTAACAAAAACACTGAGGTTTTTATTACAAAGACATGTTTTGCTAAGTGACTCATTATTTACATCTGTAAGTAAAATTCTGTGTTTCTTTTTGAATGAGCCACTAGATAGAACTTTTACTAATGCTGATCACTTTTTCCAACTTCACTAGTCTAAATAAAAGAGGTCTTACAAATGTACCATCCTATGCTCAAAGCAAAATAATACTGTCGTGTGAAGTTCCATGTGATTTTAATAATTAATAATGTCAGGAAAGGCTGGTTTGTGCTACTGAGTCACTGCACTAGGTGTAAGGCAAGGTCCTCACATTGATGTGGTTTCTTCCTGAAACTGGATTCTGTTCAACGGTGCACGCCATTTCTTACATTAATTAGTAAGTAGAAACAGAGAAGCGTGTGTACACATGGTGGAATGTTATTTCACCATAAGGAGAATAAAACTCCATCATCTGCACCCCTGTAGATGGAGCCACAGGGCACTGTGTGAAGTAAAATAAACCAGGCATGGGGAAGGCTGCTGCCCAGCCTCACCTGTTCCTGGAGGAGAGGGAGTTGGGTGCCCTGGAACTGGAGCGGGGAACAGTGATGCCTGGAGCCCAGCGAGAATTCATGAGGAGGAGGAGGGAAAGATAGAGAGCTCTCAGTGTGGCAGGTTGACTTGTAATAAATGTACCTGTTCTCAGGGACAGCAAGATAACTGCGATTGACAACACTCAACTGGAAATTTCAAAATAATCAGTAGAGAGGATTTGAAGATTTTTATTTTAAAGAAAAAAAAGGTACAAAATATGTTTTAGTAGAGTAACAGCGGTTAGTACATTGCATATTGTGATATTCACAGTACTTGCTCATAGCAAGACATAGGCATGAAAAATTGATCAAACAATATAGGCACAAACCTTTATTTTCAATGAAATAGTAGCAATTAGGAGTATAACTATCTTATCTCTTTTGTGTATATGCATATATTTATTTTTCCTTTTCCCTTTCTTCTTTTCTCCTTTCCCCATCCCAGTTTCTCTTACCTTTTGAACAGTTTCTTCCAATTTCACAATATCTATTATACATTTTGGATCTTATTTACTTTTCAGCCTCTTACACCAGGAAAATAATATGGTGTTTACCATGTAAGTCTCATTTACTTCACTAATGAGTATGGTCTTAAGGTGCAATCATTTATCTATAAATGTCTCAAGTTTATCCTTCTTGATGGCTGAGTATTCCATTGCATAACAATACCACATGTTTTTATGTATTCCTTGGTTGGTGGGCATTTGAGTTATTTCCAAAATTTAGCTAGTAAAAATTGTACTGTTATAAATATGAGTGTAGCGAGCTGCGGGTGAGCCAGGAAGAGATCCAGTCAGCGCCTCCCACAGCCTACTGGCAAGCAGGCTGAGAATCAAACATCCCATTCCTCCCCTCCCCCCCATAGCAACACGGGGGCCAGAGGTCTGAGCATCTCTTGGGAGGATGACCATATGCATTGTAGCAAATATGGGGGATTTCCTTCTGTCTTCTCTTTGAAGGCCAATATTGTTTTCACTGTTTTGCTTTGTTCTAATTGTTTTGCTGTATTCAATATTGTTTTGATAGGTTTTATAATATTCTTTTTTTGGTTTGATTTCACTATACCTGATTGAATGGGCAACTATTGTGAAGATAACGAGATAAACTATAGTACCTATTACTGATATCCCGGTATCCTGCTGTGAATTTCTGTACCAATTTCACTGCATTGTCTCAATTGGTGTATTTTACTACCTTCAAAATAAAAAATAAGTACATAAATAAATAAATAAATAAATAAAATATGAATGTACATATATTGCTGTGGTGTGATGTTTTAAATTCTTCTGAGAAAATACCCAGAAGGAGAATTGCTGGGTTGAATGTGGCCTTCAATCCTAGTTTTTCGAGGAATCGCCACATTGATTTCCACAGTGGTTGTACCAGTCTACACTCCCACCAATAGTAGAGAAGGGTCCTTTTTCTCCACAGCCCCTATCAATTGTTATTGGTTGATTTCTGATAATAGCCATTTTTACAGGGTGAAATGGAATCTCAGTTTTGTTTTAATTTGCATCTCTCAAATGACCAATGATGTTGGACATTTTTCATTTATTTATTTGATATTTGTGTTTCTTCATCTGAGAAGTGTGTGTTCATCACAGCTGTCCATTTTTTGATCAGATCTTTGAATTTGAGGAGTCTGACTTTTTCCTATTCTTTATATGTTCTAAGTCCTTTTTCTGAGGGAGAGTTGACTAAAACTCTTTCTCACTCTGTAGGTTTTCTTTTCACTTTCTTGGTGATTTCTTTTGATGTGCAAAAGCATTTTAATAAGATGAGACTCCAGTTGTTCATTCTTTGAAGTGTCTCCTTTGCTGTGAGGATTGTGTTCATGAACTCTCTGCTTACCCCATGTCTTCAAGATTTTTATGTATTTTCTCTTCCAGTAGATTTAGTGTTTCTGTTTTCATATGTAGATCTCTGACCCATAATGACTTTAGTGCATAGTCATAGACATAGGTCCAGTTTTAGTCTTTGGCACATAGAGAGCCAGTTTTCTCTAGCACTATTTATTAAAGAGGCTTTCTTCCAGTGAGCATATTTGGCCTCTTTGTCAAAGATAAAATGGCTGAGTGTGTTTGTAGTTGTTTCTACATCTTCTAATCTGTTCTGTTGATCCTCAGGTCTGGTTGTGTGTGTGTGTGTGTGTGTGTGTGTGTGTGTGTGTGTGTGTGTGTGTTGCCAGTCACATGCCAATTTTATCACACTAGCTTTGTAGTATAGTTTCAAGTCAGGGATTGTGATGCCTCCTGCCTTGCCTTTGTTGCCCAAGATTGCCTTTGCTAGTGTAGGTCTTTTCTGCTTCCAGATGAATTTTAGGAGTGTTTTCGCTTGTTCTGTGAGGTACCTTAATAGTATTTGGATCATGATGCCATTAAATCTGTATAACAGTTTTGGGAGTACAGCCATTTTCATTGTGTTGATTCTTCCAGCAACAAAGGATATCTTTCCATTTTCTGATATCCTCTTTGATCTCCTTCTTCATAGTATTATAATTTTCAGCATATAGATCTTGTATTTCCTTTGTCAGATTGATTCCTAAGTATTTCTTTTCTTTTTCTTTCTTTTTTGTTTTTGTTTTTGTTTTTGTATGCTGTTGTGAATGGTGTGGTTTCCCTAATTTCTTTCTCAGTGAGTTTATTATTTGTGTACAGGAATGTTGTTGATTTTAGAGCATTGACTTTGTATCCAACTGTGCTACTGAATTGTTTATTAATTCTTGAACTCTGTTGGTGGAGTATCATGTAGAGTATCATGTCAGCTGTGAATAATGATAGTTTAACTTCTTTCTTTCCTATCCTTACTCCTTTTGTTTCTCTTCCTGTCTAAACACTCTGGCTAATGTTTCTAGAACTATATTTAATAGGAGTGGTGACAGTGGACATCCTTGTCTTAATCTTGATTTTAGAGTGAAAGTTTTCAATTTTTACCCACTTAATATATCCATTTATTATGATGCTGGCTGTTGGTTTGTCATAAATAGCTTTTATCACATTGAGTAAAAGACATCTATTACAGTTTTCTGTAGGGTTTTTAACATGAATGAATGCTAGACTTTATCTAAAGCTTTTCCTCCATATATTGAGATGATCATGTGATTTTTTTTGTCTTTGGCTCTATTGATATGACGTATCAAATTTGTTAATTTGCATATGTTGAGCCATCCCTGCATTCCTGGACCTTTTCCCACTTGGTCAAGGTGTATAATCTTCTTGATGATTTTCTGCATTCTGTTTGCTAGTATCTTACTGAGGATTTTTGCATCTATGTTCCTTAGGGAGATTGGCCTATAGTTCTTTTTGCTGTTGTTTTTGAGTCTTTTTCTGGTTTAGGTATCAGGGTAATACTTGACTCCAGTAATGAGTTAGGGAATATTGCTTCCCTTTCAACTTCATTAAAATGTTTGAGGAGTATTGGCATTAAATCTTCTCTAAATTTCTTGTAGAATTGAGTAGTGAATCCATCAGGACCCGAGCTTTTCTTTGTTGATAAGTTTTTCATTGCATTTTCAATCTCATTAGCTATTTATTCAGAATTTTTATATCTTCTTGGTTCAACCTTGGCAGTTCATACATATCTAGGAATCTGTCCATTTATTCTGTATTTTCCATCCTATGAGGGTAAAGATTTTCAAAGTAGGTATTGATGATCTTCTGAATTTTCACAGGGTCTGCAGTGATCGCACCCTTTTAAATCTTCAATGCATGGCTTTGGGTCTTTTCTTTCCTTTTTTTGATAAGATCAGCTAAGGTTTTATCAATTTTATTTATTCTTTTGAAGAACCAACTTTTCTGGGTTTTTGTGTATATTGTTTTGTTTTTCCCTCTTCAAAATTAAAAAAAATACTTTAAAAACAAAATAACCAACTCTTCTTCAATTCATTAATTCTTTTCATCACTTTTTTAGTCTCCATTGCATTAATTACTGCTCTGATCTTTGTAATTCCCTCCCTTGTAGGGGCTTTGCTCTTCTTCTAGAAGCTTTGGGTATAACGTTAGGTTGTTTATTTGTGCTCATTATGTTTTTCTGATGTGAGAATTCACTACTATAAATTTCCCTGTAGACAGGGTTTTAAAAGTTACTACAAAAAAGAAATAAGATGATTGATATGTCACTTACACTCATCTGATCATTATATATCATACACATGTCTTGAAATGTCACAGGGCAACCCATAGATATGTGGCAATAAAAAGAAAAATAAGGGGCTGGGATTGGCTCAGGGCAGGGCCTTTGTCTGCATGCACACAACCCAGGTTCCATCCCCAGCACTGCTGTAGGTAAGTAAGTGAGAAGTAAATATATGTTTTGAAAACACAAACTTAAAAACATGCGATGCAGCCAGAATTAAATAAGGACTATTTCCCAGTGTAATAAAACCACAGTTAATCTTGGTGACTCTGGAGGTCTCTTCCAGCACCAAAGTTTAGTGGATGGCTCATTTTGGGTAAAGTTGATCATGTGCTATTGATTCCATTGTAAACACTTTTTAAAACTGTGAATCCATTTGAGGAGATTCTATCGATAATATTTACTGAATGTCTGTTACATGCTAGATTCACGTAAGAATATCACCATTTTAATCCTAAACCCAATATGACAATTTGGATAATGTCAATTTTTTTTAATAAGTTAGCCTGGAACTCTGGAAGAATGAAGGCATTTATTCCAAGCTCATTGTCCTTCTGTCTTTACCATCTGGTTCCTTCTCCCTCTCTGGCCCATCTGCAGGGGGAGGAGGGTGAGCAGGAGGCCAGATTGGGCGGGGATCTGGGATGCAGTCAGGCTGGGGTCTCTCTGAAGCTCTGGGGAAAGCCTGAGGCCTTGGCCAGCGTAGGGGCCCCAACACCGAACCCCAATCCATCCGCCACAGATGGCAGAGATGAGAGGCCCAGGCCCAAGGTGGATCACCACACCCCAGCAAGAGAGACCAGGAGCCGCTTGCTGTAGAAGTCACCCTGTCACAGGGCCCAGGCTGGGGGGCCCAGTGGCCCCGGAGGAGAGGAGGGCTACAGAGCGGGCAGGACCAGCTGCCTTGTCCTGAGGATCCTGCAGCCCCAGCTCCAGGTGAGAATCGGTGTGTGGGGGGTGATGACGGGGACACAACACTCCACAGGCTCCTGAGGAATGGCAGGGCTGACAGAAAGAGCAAGGGCTCACAAACTTCCGGGGCTCCCTCACTCTCTAGCGGTCTGCCTTCAGGGGGCGCCATTTAACCATCTCTTCATCTACAAAATACTAGTGAAATTCAAATATTTTCTATCCCACCACAAACACTCATACTGACCAAAAACAGAACAACAAATCTCACCATCACCTTGCTCCAGACTGTCACCAAGCGAGGCGGCACACGTACACCCACAGTCGCAGCACTCTGCAAGGCTGAGGCAGGAGAATCCCATGTTCCCACCCAGCCTGTGCAGTTCTGTTACTTAGTGAGTCCCTGACTTAACTAAAAGGAGAGGAGAGCTGGGGATACCGTTCAACGCAAAGGCGGCAAGTTCAATGCCTACTACTACAAACACACACGCACGCACGCACGCACGCGCGCGCGCACACGCCCACCCAGTGCTCTCTAAGCTACGCGCTGCAGAGCTGGAGCAGAGCATGAACGTGATCATGAAGCATTTGCACTGAAGTTTCCCTCACTACCCACAGAGAGATCTGGTGAGTGAGGGATTCTCAGTGAGGGTGACTGGCATTCAACGGGTTACTCCTGAGTTTAACCAACCCTAATGCAGACCTAAGACAAGTCATTTTAATTTTCTCCTAAGACAAAAATCTTCCAGCTGCTCTGTGCTTCTGTAGGTTCCCAATGCTAGCGTAATTCGGCTTAGATATCTACCAGGCGGCCTGGCTTCCCTGGCCTATGGTTGACAGAAGTGCCCAGGAAGATGGGAGCGCTTGGTGGGGCAGGGCAAATATTTCTACTGCTCCCAGCTACAGGGTGAAAGAGAGACAGCTGGTCTTCATTCCTGGTGATCTCCTATAACTGGACAACACAATTCAGTGTATACCACGCCTGTAGCGGCTTTGCTGGAGGAAATACCGTGATGTCTTCTAGCAAAAGAGGAAGAGAAGGGAAGGAGAAGACAATGAGATCATTGTGACCACTTTGGGCTTCTGTTTTGCAAATGCATTTTTATCTGAAAAAAAATAATGGGTTAAAACTCTTAAAAGAAATGCTGCCGAGGAATGAGAGGTGCATCAGTGCCACCACTAGGAACGACTCTGCTCCTCGCTCTCTGGCTGGGCCCACCTTGGCCCAGTCATGGCACAAACAAGAGACACAGTTGATCACCCAGGATCCGTGTGAGCTTCCCTGAAGGTGGCACCTTTCTAGGATGCCTTGAAAATGCCATCGTACCGGGCACTTTTGCAAACACTGGTGCTTTTATCAGCTTGTCTTCTAAAGAATCCTGTCTGTGAAACACCATGCAACCCTCCTCTTGCTCTGGCTGACTCTGTCCACGTTTACCTTAGCCCAAGGGCTCTGGCAGGAGCTGTTCCTTTGTTGGGAGCACTCTCACACCCTCTCCTCACTCTCAGGGCTCAGCCTTGGTCTGCTTCTCTCCCCACACTTCTGATCTCACTAGGGTCCCATTACAGAGGGCTTCCTGGCTGCCAGCATGGCTCAGGTCCTGCTACATTTCCTGTCACACTTCATAGATACAACACCCACCTCTCATTCCCCATCCCTGACTCACTCACCCCTAACTCCGCAAGCAACAGGGGATCCAGGCCATCTTTTCATACTGCCACCCAGCGAAGTGTCCAGCACACCATGGACACTAACGATAATACTTGCTGAGTGCTTGGATGGGTGGACAAATGGACAACGAATATCAATAGACACAAATTAAAGGAGAAGATCACTCAAGCATTCTCAAGATACCATAAAAAATCAAAATGCCATTAACACTACTGATGACTCAGAAATTTCTGTGGCTTAACAGAACACAGATTCATTGTGTGGTCACATGATAATTCATGCAAGTGTCCCTGGTCAGCGGAGCAGGCAGTGTTTTCTAGGTCGTTTAGAGCCTCAGCTCCTCCATAATGGGGAAAAAGGGGAAAGCAGAAGAGAAGCTCCCCTTACTTCCATCTTACCGGCACCAGCCTGGAGGGGATACAGACCACTTCTGATCACATTTCATTGGGAAGGAGTCCTGCACCAGGACTAGATACTAAGAATTAGAGCCCTTAGCAGGACACTGCCTCCCAGTGGCCGTGCCACTTATGAGAAGGAGAGTGCATTCTCACCAGATGGCTGATAGAATTAGACACGCATGTGTCATGAGTCCAGTCAGATAACTGAGTTGAAACGATGCCCACAATGTACTCATCCCCAAAGGGCCTGTTAATTGCACAAATTTCTGCTTCATTTTGTCTGTGAAACTGTGGCCCTCGTAAGACTTCCCTCATGCCGGTGATTTAAATTATGAAAAGTTCACAAAGTTCTTTCTGACTTTCTGGAGGCTTTGCGGTTTCCTTGTGTCATTCTGCATAGTGCAAAACAGCTTACATCTCTTCAGAGTTTCCGAGGCTACCTTAGTTCCTGGTAATCGCTAAGCCCAGCCTGACTTAATTACCGGAATTGTAATCTAAGGTAGCCAGAAAGTGCACCTAGAATTGGCTCTTAAGCCATATTTAAGAATATAAAAAAATGATATAGAGCAGTGCTGTAGCTCAGTGTACTTTTATTAGCATTAAGTGGAAGAAACAATTTAAGGCTCTCTAGAGTTTGTGAATTCTTTCCACATCTAAAGACAAGGACCACTAGTTAATCTCTTTGGAGTCTTGTAAGCATAAAATATTACCTAAGCACTAGTGAATGTGCACCCAAATGGTGAGTAAAGTGGAAACTTCCATGTCATGCTCAAAACAAATGTATTAGAGAGCATGGGCTCTAGGGGAAACTGAGTCTCATTTCAAGGCTAATGCCAGCAGAGTGGTATCTGCACAGGTAAAAATCCTGCAAGGGTGCATTGATTTCCTAAGCTGGCTGCTGTGGAGATGCTGTCGACGGTGTTAGCTCCTGTGCTGACCCCTCTCCTATCCTCAGTAACCCATAGGTGCCCCCATCAAATGGCATCGAGGAAGCTGGCACTCATCTGACCTGTGACCTCTCACACCTGAGGGCCACAGGGAGTAGATTTACACTGCTCATTAACCAAAGGCAGATGGCTGACCCATTCAAGTATGTGGCCTTATTTTTCCCTCCAGAAAACTGACTTCTGATTAAGTTAAGGAATAAGTGACGTGGGAATCAACTTTTGTAAAAAAAGTTGCACTGCTGTAAATTTGCTTTCTGCCATGCGTAGGGTGGTAGGAACATCAAAACTGATTACACAGTGAGGGAAAGATGATCACCACTGGCATCCAGTGATTCCTCAAAGGTTACATCTTCACTGGCTGAAATAAAACAGAGCCATCCCAGCCAGGAGTGGTGGCACTTGCCTGTAATCCCAGCACTCAGGAGGCTGAGGCAGAAGGATCACAGCAAGTTTGAGGCCAGCCTGGGCTACACAGGGAATTCAAGGCCAGCTTCAATTACACAGAGAATCAGTCTCAAAAACCACACACACACACACACACACACACACACACACACACACACAGACAAAGTAAAAGAAGGAAGAGGAGGAAAAAGAAGAGAACAATAGGAAAGGGGAGGGGAGAGGGCAAGGCAAAGAGAAGAAGAGGAAAAAGAGGGCAAAAAGCTACAGAGATATTCAAATAATTTTACCCTGAAAGACTGAATTTTCCTTAGGTTCACTGGTCTTTTTCTATGGTGGGGCCATGTGTCCTTCTCTGGGGTCAGGAACAGCATTTAGCACACATTAGACCACTCAAACCCATTCACTCATGACCGCTGTTCAACGGAAAATGGGTGCAGATGATTCACCCTGGGCGCCCTGAAAAGGCTCACAAAGAAATGGGTCTTAGTTCTGCTCTCCTTTCTTGAACAATCCCAGATTCCTAAGGCCTGATGTTTAACTTTCTCTTCAGTTTTGAATTACACTCTTCACTTAAATGATCTAGAATCAGTGTCTGTGGTTTGAAAGTCAGGAGTAGGGCAGTAGAAATGACTTAAAATGTGTGATCAAATAGTCTGTCAAAGACACGAGAGTTCCAGGATTCTACTCAAGTGTCATTTTTTGCAGTTTCAATAGCTGAACAATTCCTCCAAAGAGAAAAATATGGGAAAAGGTCAATCATGTTTAAAAGATTGACAGTTATGTTAAAAGCCAAAGAAATACCCAAAAAGTCAAGCTGCTTCGGAAAGGACCAGAGATAAGGTGGGGCTGTAATAAGGGTTAGTTTCTTACATCTTTAATTCTTAGAAATGCTGTTCATTCACAGACCGGACTCTATGGTCGTGTAGGCAAATGGATATAAAACGGTTCCCAGAATTCTGTTTCTGCGGAATCCAGGGCTCGATGAATCGGGTCCCAGAACTGGCCTAGCAGGAATCTGGAAGTCAGACAGGGACCCTGCCTCTCTGTTAACCAGCGGATCATCCGTTAGTAGCCCAGCTGCTTTACCCACAAAAAGCTGCTCATATCTCTTTTTTCCCCTCCTTGATTGCCACTACTCTATTCTGGTTACTATCAGGTTTTTTTTTTTTTTTCAGAAATATTAACCTTACCTTTTAAACATGTGGCAGGAACATAGCTGAAGTTATTAATCCACTTTTACAGCATTGATCTACCTCTTTCTTACCCGTCCTCACTCAAACACGTCAATTACTCCAGCTCTCCCCACCAGCCTGGAACAAGAACCATGGCAGAGCCAGAATCAGGAATCGCTCTGTCATCTTCAGGCCTTCGCTTCTAAAGACCCAACCCTCAAAGCTGGAGAAGAGTGGGACACAGGCAAAGTACCTGGGCCAGGATCTCGACAGGAGTATGGTTCCTCCCAGACTAGAAGTACAGGAATTGGCTTGTCATGATGGTATTCAGTGGCAACAGTAAGATTCAAGATTTTAGGAGAAAATTAGAATTTTTAAAACTTGTGTCCTTCACCATTAGTTTCACAGCTTCACCATACTTAAAGATTTTTTTAAAGGGTACATGTGAGAATGTTAAGAAATGTTATAAATTGAAATTTTATAATAAAATGTGTAAAAATTTAGATGAGCTGCTTAACTCAGGGAGTAAACTGATATTTTCCAAGTGGCCAATACATAATGCTACAAAATTATGTATGATATAAGGTTCTTTCCAGTACAACACAGAGGAGTGGATTTTGACATGACATAACCTAAAAACTACGTTATTGTTATGGTTGCCTTCTGGATGTCCCCCCCAAAAAAAAAACCTCATCCAACTGATTATGGACTGAAACCTCCACAAACAGTGAGCTAAATAAACATTTCTTTCCTTAATTTTGGGTGTCAGGTATTTTGTTCCAGCAAAGAAAGAAAAGTAGCTAAGACAGCATTAACTCAGTTAAGTTTTAAAGTAGTTCAAATAAGAGGTTTCTTTATTCCTCACCAAAGAAGCCAGTTTCTTCCTTCCTGAAATATGTTAAGGCCTTTAGTTCTGAATTAAAATTTTCTAGCACACAGTTTTATTGCCCTCAAAACCCTCAAGAAGCTTCAAACTACACTGCTCCAGTCAGGGAAGCAAGTGTGTTTCATCACGCCCTTTGAAATTGCTCTGTTCCAGCAAGTATCTCATAGCTAAGTTACAAATTTACACTTTTACCCATATTGCATAACAACTTTTCAGCTTGTTTTGCCATATTAAAAATAAGAGAATTGAGATTTAAAACAGAAAAGCAAAATTACAGGGAAAATAGCAGAGGGCCCAAAGGAAATGTTTTAGGGTACAGTTTGTGGGGGGAGAGCAAAGAAGCCATGACAAGCTGACCAGGGTCTGGGCTGCTGCCCTCCTGCCTGCAGGAGTTGAGTGAGGCAGGACAGTCCCAGGAAGGTCAGTGCTTACCCCTGGAGCTCGGCCATCCCAGAGTAGAGTGGCATCACTGAGGACAGAGCCCAGGTGACACAGCCATGCTGCAAGTGGCAGCAATTTCTTCTCGCATTTTGGAGCCCAGCAAGCTTTCGGTGTACCTCAAACTCTCTTCTATAATAATATCGGTGTGTACTGGCCTCAGCACATACCGTACCATTCACACTATCAAGTTCATCCTCACACAGAGCCAGGGGGGACCTCCCTGTGCCTCCCCGTCCTGCGCTGTGGAATCATGCGTGTGCTCCACAGTTCATACAGAGAATTTCCTTCCAAAGGAGCTGTACCTGGCGCCTCATCGGACCTGATCTGGAGCATGGTCAGGTGACACCTGGACTTAGCCTTGCTGTCAGAATGGTCGGGACTTTGTGGGTCTAGAGTGTATTTTGCTTGTGAGCGGATAAGAGTGGGGATCCAAGGATGGAACTGCATGAGCAAAACTCATCCCCCACACACATTCCGAACTCACATGGGAGGGTATCCCACCGCCAGCCGCCTGTGATTAGGAACAGGTTTTAAATGCTTCAATGTCTAGTGACGCGTTTTCAGAACACTCTTAGAAATGGTTTCTCTTGGAATTCTTGTTCCTCGAATTCTTCTAAGTAATGTTTCTGAATATTATACAAAAATTTTAAAAATTTCAGTCTTCAGCATAAATGGGTTAAGGAGGTGTTCAAGGGTAAAGGAGACCATGAGGGCGGAGTGGTGACAGCACCAGAGGAAGAGGAGCACACAGTCTTGGAGAGAGGTCCGCTCTGCCAGCCAAGAAGAGGGGACCCCAGAAACCCCCGGGCCAGCACTGCAGCCTTAATACCCACGGCTTCTGAACTGTGAGACGTCGCTGTCTGCGGTTTAAGACACTGTCTCTGGTGTCACCACAACACTGTCAGCAGAGTAACCCAGACACTGAGACAAAACTCGGAACACTCAGACACCAGCCGGCCAGCAGGTGGCAGAGACAGGATTAGGACGAAGCCTGCAGCTGCCCCGCTGCCTGCCTCTCCAGCTCCCAGCCAGGATGAGACTCCCAGCCAGACACAGCCCCGCTCCGTGCTCTAGCATCTGTTAGCCAACAGCGGGGTGCAGCTAATCCAGGGCGCCAGAACCACGCCAGCCAGGGGCAACTTCTGAGTGAGACACTGTAAGCGTACAATACTAGACATTCATTCTAATAATGACCAAAACACGAGTGGAAGTCAGCCAAGGCAGCGTTCACTTAGGTTTTGTAAGCATTCGGGTTGCTGTGCAGGGGTAAACCAGTGCCGTCTCCGATCGTAAGAATCTAGTAACCTGGGGTCATCTCTAGTAGCGAGGAGGAAACACCCCTCCAAACGAGGTTTCCCTCATAAATTTAAATTCCCCAACAAAAAACAACTTGTACTCTGTTCCCAGAGCTTCTCCTACAGCTGCTGGTTCGCAAAATAACCCTGATGCTGACGACGGTAGAGTGCTGTAGGATCTTACAGTGTCTGTCTCGTAAAGTTTTAACCAGCACAGCTATGTGCTTAGACCAATTCCTACACATAGCAGGAGCTCCGTGCTAGTGAGTATTATTATTAGTAGTAGTATCATTTATAACATTTGATGTAATAAATCACTGCACATACTTCTGGGATTGATCATCTTGCGTATGACCCTCAGGGCGGAGTTGAGTACCCCCCAGCGGCACACACCCCTATCCTCCTCCTCCCCTGCCCTGTCTCCACCCCAAACACAGAGAGACTCTGCTTCCCAACCTGCTGAAGTCAGGTGTGGCTTTTGCCCATAAAACACAACTGGAAGAGTCACTCTCGGTAAAAGATTTAGCTGCCACCCTAACCCCCTCCTCCTCTCCTTGTGTCTCTGAAGCCATCAGCCAGGTTTGAGACAGTGGGACAGCAGTTCTGACAGTGGGGACAGCCACCCTGGGAGCATCCTGACTGAGGGAGACGGATGGTAAACAAACTGCCACTGCTCAAACCACAGGCTGTGACACAGACACCTCCTGTTCTCCCCTGGGTGTGACAGCCACTGTATCCCACAGCCGATCAGAAGGCCTGGCACGTGGAAAGTGGTTACACATGCTTTGCCTGGATTAGGAAGCTAAAACGTTTTAATCAGCAATTAACCCGAATGATTTTAATCAAACACATTATTTCTGCTCTGAAATCTTAGATTTGCTAACTGATTACAATGTGGGGCTCCCCACCCTGCCGGTACCAAGTGATCATCTTTGTCCCAAAGCTTCAGCCCACGTGTCTTGCATTCCACAGGGCCCGCACGAAAGAGCCATGGAACTTCGGTGGAGTCCATTTTTCGGGCAAATGGTCCTCAAAAGTCCTCACTTCTGCCATAGCGACGCCTCCTTAAGTCCCCTGCAGAAGGGCTGGGAGGTGAACGCACGGGAGAATAGGTTTAAGGAACTGCATGCGCAGTGTCTGTTGCAGGAAGGGGGTGGGTCCTGATCTGCGGTACCCCTGGTCCTTGCTGCAAAGGAAGTAGCACATTTGCCAAGGTAACAGGAGTCGGTGAATCTGAGAAGGGTAAGTAAAGTCTGCAGGGCGCTGGAGACCGCGACAGTGGAGCCCCTGGTAGATGAGGAAGAAGATGCGGAGGAAAGTGTTCTCCGGAGACACCAGGTACCCTCAGACTACATCCTCCACGCCTTGTTCAGGTTCCCAGAGTCCTAGGGCACGCAGGGTCCCACTCATCGCAAACAAGGGGCTTGCGGCTTCCACTGGAACTGAGAACTCAGGAAGTCCCAGCTACGGGGCGGAGGGAACTATGCGAAGGTCCTTTTGATGGCGGCTCTGGACTCTCCTCCTTTGCTCCGAGAGGCTGGAGAACGCAGGGGCAGGGTGAGCGTCGTGGCGGCAGGAGTCTGGTCACCACGGTTCCCTCGATGTGTGACCCCAGACAGGACAAACACATCAACCTGTGAGCCTCAGGTTCTGCCCGGAAGGAAGACGCAGACACGCTGGTGCCACCTCGAGGGTCGCTGTGGGAAGCAGAAGACATGGGCAGCAGCTGGCACACAGGTGGCACACAGCAGCCACCCAGGGACGGTCAGGTCAGCCTGTGTCGCCTGGGGCCTCCTGCACGGACTCCCGCCACCAGCTTTGCGCCCTGGAGCACGTGATTGTCTTCTCCGCGCCTTCGCTGTCTCAATGTCCTACGTGTTGCCCGGATCCGCGGCCCAGCAGCCGGCCAGGTGCCGGCCAGGGCCAGAAACGCTGCTGGCTGGCGAGGGTTTCGGTCACAGGCGGCTCTTCAGGGCTGGGCGTCCCGGTGCCCGGAGCAGAGGAGGTGCTGCTCTCCAGAGGCCCCTGCCAGGCTGCCACCTCCCGTGGGGAGCCTGAGACGCCCCTGAGACGCAGCTCTGCTCCCCGCAGTCCCTCCAGGCGCTCCCTGCCTCTTGCCTCGGCTTCCAGCCGTCTCCGCGGCGCGCTGTCCAGCAGGGGCCGCCCTGAGCCGGGCTCCGGAGACCTGAGTGAGGCGGCGGGGAAGGAGGGAGGGACGACCAGAGGGTGGCCCAGGCCCCGCCACCGGCCGGGTGGGAGGGGTTTGGCGGCGGCCTCCCCGGCTCGGCTCCGCCGTGCGAATGGAGCAGCAGTGCGCCGGGAGCGGGAGCTCACGCTGCTGACTGCGCCAGCCGCGCTCGGTCTTCCCGGACTCGCCGCCTGCAGCCCGCGCCGCCCGCCCGCTGCAGGACCATGGGCGGCCGGGCCCTCGTCCTCCTGTGCCTCCTCGTGTCAGGTACGCGCCGTCCTCGGGGGCGCGGGCTGGGCGGGGGTCTCGGGGTGCGCGCGGTGTGGACGCCGGATCCAGTCGGGTCGGGTCGGACCCGGGTGCAGTGTGCGCGCCCACACCCAGACCTGGGGAGGCTGCGCAGCCCCGGTGCTCCGGACTCGCGGAGGACTGGGTGGTGGGGTCCTGCCTGCCCCCGCCGGGGCCGGCGCAGACGCAGTGCGTGGGGACCCGCGGCCCTCCAGAGCCGGGAGCCGGGCGGCAGGGGCCGGGCGCCGGGTCCAACGCCGGGAGGCTGAGTCAGGCTTGGTCGCTGCCCGAAGGCTACTCCCGGCTCCCGGTGTCGGGCATGCGACCTGGGTCCTCGTGAGATGTTGAGGCAGGACGGTCGCCGCGCGGGTTTGGCGGTGGACACTCGGGGTTTGATCCGCTGTGCACTCCCGAGTCCCGGCTGTTGGACTGTGTCCCCGTGGTCGGTGACAGCTAGGGCTTTGCCTCGGACACGGAGTCCTCGCCGCTGGGCGCCGAGAGCTCTGAACCCGGCTGGTCAGGGCGCAAGGTTCCGCGCGCCGCTCGGATCCGAAGCCTGGTTTCCTCCTTTCCTACTTATTTCTGTGTTATTTTCATCCGCCCGGCAGCTGGCCAAGCCGGATTAACCCTGACAGGCGCTATTGTGGCTTTTTCCCCTTGAGAGGCTCCGGGCGTTTCGGCGGTTTCGTTTGTGATTTTGTGTTCGCCTAGTCTTAGCTTAGCCCCGCGCTTGGAGAGGAGCAGCGTCCCCTTGACCTCTGTGGGATCCCGGCCACGAAGGTCACAGCAACCCCGAGACCCAGGCAGCCCTACGGTCTCTTCCCCGCCTGGCCCGCGTCCCTGTCCCCAAAGACCACAAAGCCGGCCTGGGACCTCTCCCCTTTTCTACGAAGTTCGCCCCCAAAGAATCTCTTTAGGTCTCCGTGTCTTGTGGAGCTGTTTACAGTAAATTGGCTTCCAGGTAACATACAGAGAGCGCGGAGACCCCGTGAGGGCCTCTGCACCCGAAGGAAGGGGTTTCAGATCTAAGAGTGATTTTCAGGAAAAGCAGTCGAGTCCGGTCCCTGAGGGATCAGGGTGGCCGACACAGAGTCTCCAGCTGTGCCAGGCTCCAGCCAAGACCCAGAGGATGCTTTTCTTCTCTGCTGACCTTTCAGCTTTAGGGGCTTCAGTTTTTAAATTGTATTACCATCATCATCATCATCATCTTCATCGTTACTATAAAACCCTGAAGGCGACGCTTTCTTGAGCCAAGAACGAGGCTGCCGTGAGGGGCAGTAACAGTAAGGAGGACTGAACCCAAGAGTGCTGTGCTACTAGGCTGCTTCTCCAGCTCTCTTTACTTTTTATTTTGAGACAGAGTCCCACCAAGTTGCCCAGGCTGGTCTTGAGCTTGTGATCCTCCTGCCTCGGCCTCCTGAGTAGCTGGGATTACAGGTGTATCACCAGGTCTAGCCGGAGGCCTGCTTTTTAGCTTCACAGATCCTCTCAGTGTACACCTAGCCTTTCCTCTAGGATGCAGAATAGGTGCTCGCACACAGGCTGTGGTCAGCAGTCCAGCCCAGGAGGTCACTGTGTGTACTCTCTTGTGTCTTAAAAGCAGGAAGAGAGGAAGTCTAGGTAGTCTTCGGTTGTCTGGAGGCTGATTCTGTTCCAAACTCTTCTCATCTCCTGACTGCAAACCTGAAACTCCCGGATTCAGCCCTGGAGGGGCGCAGGTAGAGCGAGCCACGCTGGAGCATCGCCTCCAGCTTTAATAGCTTCGCTTTTTAGGGCTTTAGGGCTGCTTCTGCTTCATTCCCTTCCTGCCGCGGCTGCTGGCTGACGTTCTTTGGCCTCATTTATTCACATCTCCCTCAGCAGAGATCTAAAGCTCGGTGAAACTTTCAAAGGCTTCTTTGCAACACCAGCAGAGGACAAAAAAGAAATGTTATAGGTGGGGAGGCGCAGACCCCTGCTCCTGCTGCTCTTGCGTGTCTGCCTGGTCTCCCGAAGGAAGAGTGTGGCCCTCCCCATGCCAGGCATTCTGTGCGTCTTCCTGTCCCCAGGTGAGCAGGACAGCACCCAGCCTGCCACCCCATGGGATCTAAGTGACCTAATATCCTTGTGCGTCTTCTCAGTAGCCTTTTCCCAGATATGTTAACATAAACTGGAAGTGCACACACAATCCCAGGCAGGGCAGGGCTGACTGTGGCTTGCCAGGGGGAATGAAGGCATTCAGGCCTTCCTTTGGCCTGAGATCTGTGGTCGGAGGCCAAGACAGGACACTTCCTCACATGGCACCTGACCCGAAAGGTGGCATCTCTTCCTTGTTATCTGATGCCCAGACCGAGGCAGGGCTTCGAGGTGCTGAGCAGTAGATTCTTCCTGCAGCTGGGTCACAGACAGGCTTTGCTGCACCTGAATCCTGACGTGCAGGGCCAACACCTTATTCACTCTGTGTGTCCAACTTCAGACTTGATGGAGACAGAAGTCACGAGGCTTTAGGAAGTGTTAAATGACAGACTAGACCAACAAGTAAACAGTACCAGGGATGCAGTACATTTGCCCAGTGAGCATTACCTAGCCAGTGTCCTCACTGATATAGCTCATTATACTGTGCGCTATCTGGCAGCAGAGGTTAAGTATACAGTTCCCTTTGGATGGTGTGAATCAAAGATCTTCACTAATATTTCGGTGCAACTCTTCCTGCAAAAGCAGTGAACAAATTAAGAAAACATTCCGCCAAGCCTACTGAGTGACTAAATTTTGGACGGTAGACCAAAAATTGCTCAGGAACAAAGAGAAGTAACGTGTCACCAAAGACTTCATTTCTTCCATGGGGAATTTTGCAAACTGGTGTGTTTTAAAAGTCTCAGTCAGCTGAACCTTAAACATTCGATGCCCAGAACCACAACATTTTGGACAATTCAGATCAAACAACTTGGGGAAAGATGGGCCATTTTTGTCTGAAAGTTCTAGAATGGCTCTTTCCAGAACCCTGAATCACCAGTACTGCCCAGATCGCCGACAGAGCTGCAGCCTTTGGGCCTGGTCTAATTATGCTTGTGTTTTTATGTAGGAAATATTGGTCCAGTATTTATCCTGTAAAGATTTTTAAAGTAGTAATTTTCCTTCTCAGAGAACAGCCCCACTGGAAATGGTGGACAGTAACATTTTTTAAATGTTTTCAGCAGGAATTGGCTGGCTTATCACCTAGATAAAGTCAGCAGCAAAGGAAAGGAATCCTGAAGCGCTGCTTACAACCGTGTACTTTCTTTCCCAAGTATCTGTCCCTGAAATCGAACACGTTAGCATAGGCGTAACTATGTGCTTGCCCTGACACAGTCAAGTCGCTTGGAAATGTTAAGGTTTCTTGTAGAAGACTGTGGAAGGTCTGCAAAGAGGATGGAGAGGTGGCGTTTGTCTGCTTTACTCAAGGATTGCTTTCTCCTTGGAAATGCAGGGCCGATGGCTTGCCCTTTAGATAATGTGCAGGCAGGGTGACTACCTGATAAGACTTCTGTGCTGAGGTAATTCACCACACTTCTCATTTAATTATACCACCAATTATTTAAGTGCCTGATTAATGTAACATCCTAGCTTCCGGTGTGTGAATCGTTAAGTGCTCATTAGAACCCTTGGTATCAGCATATATTTCTTTCACCTGTTTAACACTCTTTAATACTTTTAAGCCACTGCCAGTTCATTAGTGCCCGGAATGATTAAAACAAAAAAGACAGAAATCTTCACACTCATAGAATTCAGGGTCACATTCTATCAGTGAAAATTACACTATCTTGATTTTCCTTTGCCTGGTGTTTTGTTTGCCAAATTTAGCAAATGAAAATTCAGGTTGTCCTGCCGGGCATGTTGGTGTATCTCAGTACTCAAGAGGCTGAAGCAGGAGGATCCTGCAAGTGGGAGGCCAGCCTGGGCTACACAGTGAGCTTAAGGCCAGCCTGAACTTCATAGCGAAACTGTGTCTCAAAAAGACAGAAAAAAAATCCAGGTTGTCCAGTAAAATTTGAATTTCAAATTGATTCTAAGTATGTCCCATGTAATGTGAAAGTCAGATTCCCCCTAATGGTTCTCTATTTTTTCTAGCAGCCAGATTTAGTCTTTCTTCTGTGACTTACCTATATATTCAAGCTCATCTGTGCAATGGGTTGAATGTAAGATAAGCTTTATTTGGAACTCTGAGCCAGGGACCTTTAGCTGCCTTCCACCACTTCGTTCAAAATAATTTGTCCCTGAGGAAACGTGGAAATTTTCAAGCTGCTCTCTCTCTGGGTAACCAACTGCATGGCTTAGGATTAAAGGACAGTTTTCACTGCTGCAGTGAAATCTGTGCATTCCAATTGCATGTCATTAGCTGTGCGTTTCTGTGTGCATCTGAACAACCAATGTGATTTCTGCAGCCTCTCTCATTTATGTTAATGAGCTGCTTTTGGCTGTTCCTTTAAAAGCACTGTGTGTTTCTGTTTCTTAGGGAAGCAATGTTAAAAACAGCTAAGGCAGCTATAACAAGAAGCCTCAAGCGACTTGGCTGGCAGCTGATTAAAAAAGAAAGTTACTGAGTACCTTTGGGTTTCAGTGTTGTTTTTTTGTGCCAGGATCTTACGACATCTTACAAATTATTAATTAGATAAGTTTTACATAATTCCTGCTGGAAAGGTTTATTAGTGTCACTTAAAAGCTTGGCTATACAGGGTTGGAAGCAACATATTAGATAGAAGTTTAAACAAAAATCTTTTAAGCAATTTAACTGTGGTGGATATGAGTGCCTTCATACCTAGGGCAAAAATCTGAGACTGGCTGATCGTTAAGTGGGGAGAACGGTGGCAGATTACTAGCGATGGTGTTCGGGAAACACTATCTGTTCCATACAGAAGGTGAGCAGCTGTGGATGTGTTGGGTGACGATGTCTTGCACTTACACTGTAGATTCTGACACCGATTTTCTTTTCTGTGAGCAAGGAAGGAGGACATGGAACTGGACTGCAGGTGTTGACCAGGACAGGAATTCGAGGATGGGGTTTCTGTTTACTTATTTATTGCCCATGATTGTGAACATAGAGCTGCCCCCTAGTCTTACCACTAGTGAGATGTTGTGTCTTTATCTCGTGAGAATAAAAGACATGTTACAGTTTACAAGGTGACGTCCTTAGCGGCTCTGTGTGCTAAGAAGCACCATGGAGAGAGTTTGTTCACCTGCTGTTGTACTCATGATGGACCCTTCTGGTGCCCGTGACCTCTTAGGAAATGCTTCCGGGTCACTGGACAGGCTTTTAGGGCCTGTCTTAGTCCAGGTGATTGCTCTAACAGCCTGCCTCTGGAAACTGGATTCCCTTCAGCAGCAAGCATGTACTTGTCACCATGCTGGAGGCTGGGGCAGGTGTGATTAGGTACAGATGCTTTGTCCTGGGGCCCGCTTACCCCGTAGCTCACAGGTGCTGCCTGGACGGTGTGATTACACGGTTGTGAAGGTGACACCAGCCTCCTGCTTCCTTCATAGCCTGTCACCTCCCAGAGGGCCCATTGTTCACAGAACCGCCTGAGGAGCTGGGATTCTAAAATTTGGGGGTATGCACACATTGATGCCATGGTGTGATCCCCCAGATCGCATGAGGCACATAGGATTACGCTGGAGTTGAATGTATGTGTGACTGACTGTAAGGCTTTCCACACTGCAGGACTTCGCTTTGCAATGGAATTTGACTTTTTTGGAAAGCACCGATGAAAGGGTGCTCTCTCTGCATGCTGTTGGAAAGCTACACCCCGGCGGCCACTGTCTCCCACTGAGTTAGTCAGCATGTCAGAAACACAACATGAGTGGGCCTCCCTGCCGCTGGTTTATTCGGACCCTGAAGAAACCTGATGGGCTACACACCTCTTTGTTGGCCTGGGAAGGAGGCAAGTTGTCCGTAAATCACAAGTGTCACAGGCAGCGTCAGAATGCGTAGGGTCCTCACGCTGGACCACGGGTGGGGTCGGGTGGGGGCGCCCTGGATGCCTGTGGAGGTGACATAACAGAGGGGGTCCCCGATTTCCCCTTTTATGGAGGGCTGATTAAATATGGCAGCAGCAGGAGAAGGACTGTCCATTACCACATTCTGGAAAATGCTGCTGGGGAGAGAAGCGAGACACGCGAGTCCGTGCGGGCACTGAGTTGGAAGCGGACAGTCAGGAGGGCAGGGCTGCTGGACAGTCTCTGCGCAGGACACAGAGGATTGGCCAGAGAGCCAGGGTCAAATTAAAACGAGAAGAGGACCCGACATGCAGCTGAGAGGGGCTGGTGAGTAAAATCACTGGGGAACACTAAGGCGCTGCTGCCACTGCAGCGGCTGCTGGGGTAAAAACTGTTTGCATTTCCGGTCTCGGGGGTGGGCTCAGAGGTGCCTCCTCTCTGTGAGTAGGGCGCCTTCTGTACACCCCCTTAGTTCTAGAAAAGGCGGCACACTGAGCCTTTCTGATGAGACTAGGCGGTGGCCCCAGGCAGCTAATCAAGGTGCCCTTAGCGGGGCCAGTGGGGACGGAGACTAAGCCAAAGCCAAGCCAAGGTGACACGGCTGCGTGGTTTGAATTAACTCCAGAGCGGCTCCGTTCAGGCCCCTCGTAGCCACTGCCTTACAGCTGGTCCCGCTCCAAGCCGACTACCCTATGCGTGTTCCTGTGCGAAATCCAGCCCCGACATTTACGGCAGGAGGATGGCATTGGTTTGTCACATACAGAGGCGGCAGGGTATGGCAGAGGGGTTTTGGAGCAAGAAGATGGTGTGAAGAGTGAACTCCAGAGCCTCGCGGCCTCCTTCCAGAGCTAGGATGACGGGCACGGAGCGACCACGTCTCGTCCATGTCTGCTAAGCGGAGACACCAGAGGACGGAGGTTTACTGTACTGTGCCTCCTAGCCTCGTCTGTCTCCTACTAGATCAGAAAGGTGAGCTGTTTGATCTGCCACTGTGCCCCTGGCACAGAGAACGGAGCGAGTCATAATTTTTAATTGAGCGTTTACATATGCTAAATACTCCCCCAAGGCTCTGGAAATACAGTGCAGAGCAATCGAGGCAGAGCTCTACCCTCTGGGAACTTCCATTCTTCAAAGATGATAAATTTTGACTTATGGAAAGAACACTAACAGTTGAGCATCCAGTACTCAAGACCTACCCGAGGTGTGCGGAATGAGCTCCTCCTCCTCCTGCCAGGCTCACCCTGCAGCTGGGCACCCCCCCCCCAGTGAGCGGCAGCTGCGGTCCCTGCTACTCCTACTGCAAACGTGACCCGGCTCCTCTGTGTCCCTGCATCCAGTCCTTCAAGAGGGCCTGCTCGCCCGACCTCCAAAATCCGCTCAGAACCCACCCGCTCCTGCCGTCCTCACTGAGGGCTGCCATCTTGTCATCGCCTCTCAGATCTGCAGGCCCCTCCCTCCTGAGCCTGCTTCC